>CM035416.1:98283051-98340551 GCA_020310875.1 Ceratopteris richardii
AGAAAGAGAGAGATGTGTGTACACAATAGGTTCGGAATGTAGTTCGCGTGCGCAAACTCGACAGTAGCAAAATTTGGTTCAAAATGCAAGCAGATGTCGAATTTTTGTTCTCAGGCCCGATTAAAAGTTGCCTCGATATAAGCATCAGTATAAGCATCGATATAAGCGTCGGTATATGCGTCGGTATAAGCGTCGGTATATGCATCGGTATAAGCATCGGTATATGCGTCGGTATAAGCGTCGGTAACTTATAGTAAAGTACCGACGCCTATACTGACGCTCATACCGATGTGGTGTATACCAACGATTAAATAACCGTCGGTATTGCATCCGTGGTTTTTCAAGCATTTTCAACAGTCATACCGATGCCGAGGGGTGACCGTCGGTATGGGCAACGTCAATATGCCCCTCATATGTTGTAGTGTTCTTGAGAAGCAACATGCTCCTCATAATGGACTTTCTTATTAGTATCTTTTATCCTTTCCTCATCATCCTTACTTTGCCTCTAGTCACTCCTCTTTCTGGCTCTACCTCATCGTGCATCCCATCTCTTCTCCTCTTATGCTCAACATTAGCAATATGCGAGTAGATAGAAAACTAATCTACATGAGAATTCCAAGCTGTATTCTTCATGTTTGTATCTCTAGTTCTCATTAGACCCTCAATTGAGTAATTCTTTTGAGAATGTGGTTTACCTTCTTCTGCTGGTGGTTCTAGCTTGGCTACTGATGTACTCACATTTGTGTTTGAAAGATTTATTCATACAATTTATTCATTCCTCCCTTGCCCTAGTTTACAGGTAGAGGAAGATGAGTCTTAAAGTTGCATAACTTTTTGTCTATATCAATATGCAGATGATGCTAGCTCCTCACATGCATAATAATAGTTTTCCTAGGCATTTCACTAGATGCAACTTCTTCCTCTAGTCCCTCCAAATCCTCTAGTTCCTCGTCTATCATTCAACCCATTAATTCTTTGATACATGGGCTGAACTGGTGGTATAAGAACCTGTTGAGCAATGGGCTGCTCTGGAGGTGCACCTTGAGGCATAATATATCTTTGATGTATATTTGGTGTAGGCATGGCATTTCTTTGTAGCAGATCTACATAATTCGTGCTAGGCTAAGTAGGAAAGAGTTCTTGAAAACCCATAGAGTACACCTTGTTATGAAGGCTAGCCATCTCTTTGGATAGAGAGGTTTGCATCATCATAAAATTTTCAAATTGTTTGCTAAGAATTTCTAATTGTAACTCCAATGGTGTCTAAGATGTAGATGCAACATTAGCCATAGCTGATGTTGCAGATACATTTGGACCCACAAGAACCGGTATCTCCCTTGGCTACATTGGAACAGTTTGCACTGGTCTATTGTAAAGGACGGCTTGACATTGCCTCATCTAGGCAACTGCCTCTATTTCTCTTCAAATTGTCACCCAATCCTCGGTTAACCCAAATCTCATTCCAGCATCCTCACTTCTCCTCTTAACTTTCACCCTATCTTCAGGACTTAAAATCTTAAGGAATAGAATTACAAGATCTGGCTTCAAAGAACGTAGGTATAGGTAAGCCTGTGGAAGCTGAGCAAACCTCCTTAGAAAGTCATTTAGCAGATGAGTCAGAGATGAAGTAGGTTTTGGCGAATGAACCCATCTAAACCCCCCCTTCCCCCGATTATGCTAGCTAAAGTCTTCTGAGTAGAAGAGCTTGTGCAAGTCTTTCCTAAAATCAACCCAAATCTTCTCTACATGTGCTTGGATAGATGTCAAGATTGATCTTGAAACTACCCGTGTGAAGAAATGTGTTCACAAATCTTCATACGTTCCCTAGATATGAGCTTGGTCTTCAAAATTATCCAAGTACTCAGTAACGTTCCCTAGAGTTCAGAGAGAAGATTAGTTGAATCTTGACCCAAGGGATGAAAGTGAGTTTAAAGACCTCTCTTCTATCCTCATATTTTCTACCTAAGTAGAAGTTTTTCTATGGTCTAGGATCAATTTTTTGCAGTTTGATTTACTTGATTTCTTTCTCCTCTAATTGAATTCTTTTCTTAGCTTGATTTCTTTCTTGGATTTAACTTAATTTCTTGAATTTATGTTTGATTTCTTTCTTGAATTTATGCTTGATTTTTTTCTTTGTTTTGATTTCTCTCTCTAACTCATGGTTTTAAGTTCAAAACTTGATTTTCTCTAACTTGATTCTTAGGCTATTTCTTTTTATGCTTTTGAATATTTTAAATGTAAAAAGTGAATTGCTTTTAAAGAGTATTTTTGGTTAATTCCAATAGTTTTTTTTATCACTTTTGAATTTTATTCTTTTTATGATTTTCAAAGGTTTTTACTTTTTATTTATGATATTTTTAGAGTTTTTAAGTTTTTGTTATTTTTATTGAAATTCAAATAAGCTATAATAGTAACAAACTTTCTAAGTAAAAGTTGAAAAGTGCTCATGATGTATGATTTAAACTAATGTATGGCATGAGTAATTGAGCACTAGCAGGAAAACAATCTTTCTTTCAATGTGAGTGAAAGCAATGTAGATGTATTGAGAGAACTTGAAGATATAGAAATAGTTGAGATATCTAATTTGATGTTGAGGTTATGCTTGTGCAATGAAAATGTAATCTTTACATTTATTTTGAAAAAAAATAAATACAAATGAATCTAAAGTACACAAAAGTGATATGCTAACTTTTGAAGGTGTGGGTAGCTGGTAGAGGTTCTTCTGTCTCCAGGTAACCACTTCACTTCATGTCGGGTTGAACTGTCGAAAGGGGGAAGAAGGGCATTGGAGTGATGACCAAGTGGATCGGTTCCTGTCATCTTCCCAATCGTGGTGTTGCACATAGGGTGCTTTTTAGGCTTCTTGACATAACAATGGAAGTCTCTAATGCAAGGAATCATATGGGAATAGAGAGATTCAATGTAGAAGATTCATACACATCATATACAAGATCTTAATCATATGCATAAAATCAATGAAATGTTCTTTGGATGATGGCCTAATACATAACAACTCATCATGAATGAATCAATCATACAATATAGATACAAAGCAAATGTCACTATCCCAATGATGTCAAATAGTACTGAAAAAGAACCCTCTCCACCAAGGCACTCGTCAGCAGTTCGAAAGTGGCAAACAGGCCATCCGATGCAATGCACGAGCTCAACGATGATGATGAGAGGAAGTCAATTCAGATTCTTCAAATCATAATCGGATATCATCAATGCACAATCATTCACGTATTTTCTTATATATCTTCTCTTTACATTAGTCCATAAGGTCTAAAAATAAATCATTGGGAAAGATCCAATTAGAATTCCAAGGTTAATTTATAAGTTCCAAAAAGCCCAAATTTTCTTATTTGAGTTTTTCACATATGCACTTTAGGATGTTCTTTTCTCATCTCTTCTACACTTAAGACCTTTCCATTCTTTCTATTGTATTTTGTATTTATTAATTCTTCTTTTTATTTTTGTTTTTCATTTTTCCATTTCATATTTTTCATTTATTTTTCTCTTCTTTTTATTTTTAGGATTAAGGTTCTATTGATCTATTTCACATTAATATAAATACAAGGGTTTTAATGAACAAGGGTCTTAGGGTCATATGGTAGGGTTTTTAAGGTTTTAATGAATAAAGATCTTAGGGTTAGATGGTAGGTTTTCTAAGGTTTTAATGAAAAAGGATATTAGGGTTAGATGGTAGGGTTTCTAAGGTTTTAAGTTTACACTTGGGGTTTTAGGTTCATGAAATTACCTAGAATTCAATCACTTTCTCTAATGTTGGGTTTATAATACACACATTATGGCTTTTGGAATTTAGGGTTTCATTTAGCTCAAGGGTTCTTGGGATTTCTTAAGAGTGTTTTAGGGTTTCAAGTTAGGGTATACATAATTGGTGTTTCATGGTTTCTTTTATACATAAACCTAGTTTTTTTAATGGGTTAAGGTTATGAATCAATCAGGGTTGTAAGGGGATAAAGGTTCCTAAGGTTCTCGATTAATTAGGATTACAAATAAGGGTTAATCTAGGGCTTTTCTTTAGGGTTGATACATGAGTTTTGAAGGGTTAAAGAATCAATGGACTTTATACAAGTAGTGTAATAGGTTTCTAGGGTTTAAGTTAAAAGAGTTTTTAATGTCCAGCCATAGCTCACACAATTTCAAAAGATCTCATCACACTTATTTAAATCACCCAAGTACTTGAAGAGATGTACAATTCTTTTTCTTCCTATAGATAAAGCTTCAAAACACAATTAGTAGTGAATGAATGTTGGAAGCAATGCTCAATGGGTCCAACTAGCATATGATGTATGTCTTTAGGAATTTTTAGAGCCCATAACAATTATTATTTCTCTAGTTTAAGGAATGGCGTGGGGTGCTTTGGCTAAGGCAGGTGCCTCCCATCATAGGGACCTTAGTTCAAGTCCATTCGACAGCCAAAATAGCGCAACCGCAAATGTTTTCTAAAAAACAAATAGGCAAAAAACTCTATCGCTATTTTTAGCGATTGTAAAGTTTTTTTTTTAAGCTTTTTAGTACATGTTTTCCAAGGAGAACGCATGGTGATTATGCTTTTAGAGAGTTCTTTTTGAAGCCTCAACACTACTATATAAGAAGAACCAATATATTGTTCAAATCATCTTCTCAGGAAGCTCTCTCAAGTGCTGAACATAAGGAGGAGATCTTGGTGGCCCTCTTGGAGGGAGAGTTTCACTCTTGGAGGAGGAGTGCTCTACTTCTGGAGAGATCTAGAGGCATTCATATCAGTAACATAATGTGAGTAACAAGTCTACATCTGTCCTCACTTGTTCATTCACTAGTTTTTTATTTTGATAGTCAGATTTTGAGTTTTCTATAAAACTGTTCTAAACTATTCATATTCTTCATATTCTCCCACACACATACTCTTTATAGCTCTTAGGCATAGAATTTCTTGTATCTAGTTCCTATTTCTACCTAGATTCAGATATTTTTATTTTGTATCATATTCACACATTGTAATTTGACATTGGAATATAGATAGTGTAGGTGAGCATCATTGCTTACCGTTACACTTTGAAATCTTGACTCTTCTCTCTCTCTAAATCTCACTCATCTCCTTTTGAGTCTTAAGGTGTGTATGTTAAGGTTCATCTATTGGAAGATCCTATAAACCTATGATTAATTATTATTGAGGCCCACCCCACTTCCAACATTTGGTGTCAGATCATAGTTGATAGACAACCTTAAGAAGATGAGTGATAATAGACTTGAGAATGAAGACACGCTTGAGGGAATGTCTAACTATCCAATGTGGATTTTTATGATGATGAATTTGTTATTATCAAAGGACTTGTGGAATATTGTCAATGGCACGTATCTAAGGCCAAGACAAGTCAAGAAGAGGCTACTTCATCTTCTAGAAGACCTACTATTCCTATTTCTGCTCAACGGGAGGTTAGTGAAGAAGAAGAAACCAGTTCATTATCAGGAGTGCATACTACTATCATATTATTTCCTAAGAAGAGCAATCCAAATGGGATTCAAGGGATGCACAAGCACTTTCATATGTTGGTATGGGAGTCAAGCGGCATATGATACCTCAAATCAGGTCTTGCATAACCTTTTGTTAGGATTGGTTGGAGTTAGAGAATCTCTATCAGAGTAGAAACCTTGCTAGGAAAGCTCATCTAAGGAGACAGCTAGCCAACACAAGGATGAAAGTTGGTGAATCAGTTCAGACACACAATTTGAAGCTTAAAGATTTACGAGATCAATTACTCAATGTTGGAGTCAACATTTCAGATGAAGAGATTGTAAGCACACTTCTAAACTCACTTCAATCTACATGTCATGCTTTTGTTACTTCTTTATCTCTCTCTACAAGAGATAGAGAACTTTCATTTGAAGATCTATAGTCTTTGTTACTTCAAGATGAAGATCAACAAAAAGGTATGGAAGAGAATGATGAAGCCATGTTATCATCATCAAAGGGGAAGAAGATGAAGGAAACAAAGAAGGAGAAGAAGAGTCAGCAATCCAAGAAGGAAAGTAATTCTTCTAATCCTAAGTCTTCCAGTCCTACCCCTAATGCTTCCTCTACACCCAAATAAAAGTTTTTGACTACATCTGATTCAAAGAAAGAAGTATGCCATTACTGTAAGAAACCAAACCATTACATAGCAGAATGCAAAGCAAGGATTTTCAAAACAAGTATCAAGTAATAGTGTTGAAGATGATCCAAAACCTAAATCTTCAAAGGTAGATTCATATGCATGCATTACTATAGCTTTTGATCAAGTAGCATTAAATAATGCTACTAATCCTTTGATTAAATGCAATCTCAAATAATCCTTTGATTTTTTATTATGGAGCTACTAAGCATATGACAGGTTGCAAAAAGGTACTTTCTTCCCTTTCTAACTCTTCAAGTAGAAGAGTGACCATTGCATATGGTCATGATTTGGATGTTGTAGGTGTTGGAGAAGTGAACCATAAGTCACAAGCAAGAGGAAATTTCATAATTTCCAATGTTATTTATGTTCCAAACATGAAGACAAATTTGCTTTCTATCTTTACTTTCTTATCAAACAGTTATAAAGTTATTTTTAAGAAAGATTCATGTCAGATCCTCTCATCTATTGAGGAGCATTGTCTACTTCAAGGTGAAAACAGAAGTGGCATGTGTGTTATCCAAAATTAGTCATGCTAGTGTTGCTAGATCTTCTACACCTAAGGAGAACATGAAGTTATGGCATGCTAGATTTGTTCATATCAGTTACACAACTCTCAAGCATATCAAAGATCAAGGTATGGTGGAGAGTTTGCCTACTTTTACTTTACCAGATGATGCAGAGTCATGTGAAGGTTGTATTGAAGGAAAGCTTCATAAACTACCTTTCAAGAAGCATGGATATATCACGGCCATAAGAAAGTTGCAGATCATACATTCAGATGTGAATGCTTTGATGAGAACACATTCTATTCAAGGTTTGAGGTACTTTGTTATGTTCATTGATGATTTCTCAAGACATTTCTGGATTTACAATCTTAAAGTGAAGTCAGAGGTTTTTCCTACTTTTAAGAAATTCTTAACTATGGTTGAAAATAAAAGTGAGTCAAAGATCCAAATTTTGAGAAGTGATAGAGGAGGAGAGTACATGTCAAAAGACTTTAAGTCTTTTCTTGAAGACAAAGGTATCTCTCATCAACTCACTATTGCTTATACACCAAAACAAAATGGTGTTGCAGAGAGAAAGAATAGGATACTTGCTGAGATGATGCATAGTATGATGTCATCCAAAAGGCTTTCTCCCAAGTTTTGGTTTGATGACGTACATACAGCTAATCATCTTTTGAATAGGTCTTCCATAAAAGCTTCAAAGGTCATTACACCTTATGAAGCTTATTATGGGAAGAAGCCCAATGTGAGTTACTTCAAAGTTTTTGTTTCCCTAGCTTATGTTCACATTGAGAAGAATGATCATGATAAGCTTGATGTAAAAGCCATTAAAGCCATCTTTTTTTTTTATGCAATTGAAAGCAAAGGATATAGATTCTATGTTCCAGATATAGGTGATATACTACTCTCACACAATGCATATATTGCACAAAGTCAGATTTATAATAAGAAGCAAGAGATTCTAGAATTCATAAAAGCAAATGACTATGCATTCTTCAAAAGGAATTTGGATTCTTACATTCAACCACACAAGGGAGGTGATGAACCTACTCAAACCTAAGAGATACAGGTGAAGAGAGAATTTCATTACCTACATCACTACCTATACCTCTTGAAGTGAAGGGCTTTGATGTGCAGAACAAGAGGAAGAAGGAGGAGATGGAGGGAGAGAAAAGAGAGAAGAGACGCACACAGATGCGTGGGAGCCTCAAAACCCATATAATGATCTCTCTTGAGGCAATGCTCTATATATGATGTATATATATGAATATGGGAGTAAGGTTAGATGACCCTTACATCCCCAACAATCTCCCACTTAAGGGTCAATGTGACCGTAAGTGGTAACATATACAAAGAATGATGCAAGACTATATAGTAATGTACATGAAGAGTCTGGATCTATACCCATACCAGATCAGCCTACACCAACTGCCTCGAACAAGGTGTATCCATGCACCTCAAACTGCTCTAGACTCATGTCGATAAGAGTCGAGCTCATATCTGACTAATGCAAGAACTGATGAAGTTCTTGCAAAGCTCCCACTCGCTTTATGCATGTGCCAATCATCAAACGGCTGACAACTCCAAGTGCAAATGCTCCAATAGCAACTGCAATATCTGGTCTCGAGCAAAACAACTCGTACATCAGACTCCCGAATGCTGACCAAATATGTGTTATCGTGGCTAATCTAAGCATGTTAGCCATGCCTCTATCCAAGGCATCCAAAGCACCATCATCAAGACCAACATGTCCTGACATATCTGTGTCGACATCTGGCATGAGCGAATCCAAGAATGACTGCATAATTGTTGACTCCTCAACATCTAAATCAGCCATGCTCGCAACCAAGGATGTATCTAGCTGTGCATCCTAAGAGCTAATATGCTCTACCATACACTGTGTACCATGAGAGCAATCCTGCTCTACCACACCAAGTGTATGATCATGCTCCACATGAGCTAACTACACAACATCAACACCAAGGTCAAACTGATGATCACACTCTAACTGAGTATCCATATGATCAACAAAATCATGTTGTGCATAAGCATCACCAGCATCCAAAACATGCTCTACATGTGCATCCATCTGAGCATCTGTTTTTTCTATACATGTGCATCATGAATGTCAACAGACGTATGTGTAGGTAGACAAAATGAGACATGACAAGTCCCACATCGCACATAAGGTCGTACTCCCACTAAGACGAGATTGTCTCTCACATGAAGTACCTGTAGTGGATACATGTGCCCAATCCTAGCACCTCTGACAAGCATAAGCTTTCCCAACTGCAACTAAAAATGATGCTCACCAAGGAATGCATAACAACTGCTCTCCTGTAACTCACTAATTGAAATCAAGCTCATAGGGAATGAAGGCACATAATGTACATGTCTGAGTATAAGTGATGCTCCATTAGGTAGTATAAGGAATACATCTCCTGCACCCTCAATGTCATATGTCATACCATCAAGCAAGTGCACACATCCATGACTCTCACCTAAGAATCGGCAAAACCTCTCGCGATGTGGAGTAACATGAAAATTGGCTAATGCATCAAGAAATCAAGCCATATGTGTGCTATCCAATGAACAAGAGGAATCCTGAGATAAACCATAGGAGAAAGTGATATCACCATCACAAGCATAATCAACTGCCATAGACTCTCCTAAAACCACTACCTGACCTGCATCATATGCATGTCTCTGACCTTGTCATCGCATCCGTTTATAGCAATGTCGTTGGCTATGGCCCTCACGACCAGAGTGCCAACATCGAAGTCATTGATGTGATGTGTGTCTCACATGAGGCAATGGACTCACATACATATCATGTAGTCTCTACCATAATGCACTACATGTCTCCTCATACATAATCGAGCATGTCATGAGGCCTCTGTGCATCTCTATGCACATACATGTGTAACCCTGCACAAACCAATGTATGCCACATCTGAGCTTTCCATCTCGGAAAGTGAGTGCGATCAAATTGAGAAGAGACCATGCTGGCAATCCAAGAGACTAGCACTGTAATAAGAGACTAAAATCAATACTCTATCCTCAATAGGATGACACCTGCATATCCATATGTATAACTCACATCACAAATGCCACATTGGAGAAGAAACCATGTGAACCACCTGTCACATAACCATGCATCTACCAAGCATATAAAACCACGAGCATAAGTTTGCTCACCAAGTCTCCAAGTGACCAAGTAGATGTGAAAGAATCCTGGGAAAAATTCGATAGAGTATCCCTTATAAACTGAGCAATCAAACAAGATAACTAATAACAAAAGAACAGTGAGTAATATGTCACCACCTTTCACTGATCTAATCAAAGATAATGGCAAATACACATCCCTAAAAACTGATAGCAATACATGCTAATACAATGGCGATACACCTCCCACTCAAGAATGAATCCTGCAAGATGGTCCAGTCTATCACGAATAACTTGTGACCAAGTCCAAATGAATGGAGATAAGTAACGATCCAAAGCTATTGCACTAGCTTCAAGATCCACTAGAGTTCTCTTCTAGCATAAAAGCTGTCAAAATTTTGGCAGCATCTCCTCTTTAAAATGGACTCTAAACCAAATAAACCATGTGGCAATCACCATCCACATATGCCAAAAATCACACTCACAAATACATATCAATCAATGACCAAATGCTAATAACGGTGACAAACGAATGTGTAATTGAGGCTCCAATTTGGATCATGTACCTACAAAGAAAACGAAGATACAAGTACCAACCAAAATCCACAATCAACTCTCATAGAATTATGTGCAACCGGTAACTAAATCCATAACCAAGTGGTGTAAGCAAGATATGGACCACAATGCCACTATACATCCATGATCGAACTCATGATGACATAAACCTCAAAAAAGAGTATATCACAATGTCATCTTACATGCCAAACACATGACAAGATCATGCTCTACTCTCATAAGAAGGAGCTACCATAGTGATTTCATACATGTACAATGCCTTGAAGCTCTGAAAATAAGAGCTTTCACACCAAAAAATCTCTCTCGAAGAAGTTCCAAACCAAAATGAAACTCCAAAAGCAACTAGGGTTGTTTTGGTGAAAAATATGTTGCTCTGTGTTTTGTTGTTTGAGAGGTGATACCCTCTGAATCTAAACTTCTGCTCTTCATCAAACTTCAAAAAAGAATTTTGTCTACGTAAGGAGATAAAGAACATCTCAATCGAAGGTGCGTCGCTCAAGATATGCACAAAACAAGCATTTGCTGTCAATTTCACTTTCACCTACAACACTACTTCTCTGTATTTTGCAATCTTCTCAAGGAGCTCTCTCAAGTGCTCAACACAAGGAGGAGATCTTGGGGGCCCTCTTGGAGGAGGTGTGCTCTACTTCTCGAGACATCTGAAGGAGTTCATGTCTGCCACATACTATGAGTAACAATTCTACATCTCTCCCCACTTGTTCATTCAGTAGTCTTTTATCTAGATAGTCAGAATTTGGGTTTGTTGTAAAACAGTTCTAAATTGTTCATATTCTCCATATTCACACACACACACACACACTCTCTTTATACCTCTTAGGCACACAATTTCTTGTATCTAGTTCCTGTTTCTGCCTAGATTCAGATATTATTAGTTTGTATCATATTCACACATTGGAATATAGATAGTGTAGGTGACCATCATTGCTTACCATTACACTTTGAAATCTTGAGTATTCTCTCTCTATCTCTCACTCATCCCCTTTTGAGTCTTAAGGTGTGTATGTTAAGGTTCGTCTATTGGAAGATTTGGTAAAACAGTTATTAATTATTATTGAGGCCCAACCCACTTCCAACAAGTAATCATAAAGAAATCAATTTTGAAAAACTTTGATACACTATGTGCAAGGGATTTCATCCTGAAACCATGACCCTATACTATGTATAATTATGCTCACACAAATCTAAATGACTATTGTGAGAGTAATAGTCAAAGAATCTAACAACACAATAGTCCCTATACACTCCATATACTATTTAGAGAGTAGGAATTGAGGCGGCGATTCAAAAAATCTCAATAGATGTATTGCTCATAGTCCTATACTATTGTGAGAGTAAGAATTGATGTAGCGATTCAGACAATCACAGTAGTGGTTTATTATTTTATTCATCAAAGTATAGAGATAAAAAGCACTTTTTTGAGTTGAACATGTACACTTATGATTATTAAAACCATAAAAACAATCACATGAATACAAATCATACATATATAAAAGAGGCATGCGTGAATCATAATATATGCATGACACACAAGCTATGGTAGACAATAAAGCTCTATCAACTTGCTTGGAAGAACGTGTGCAAATGAGATTTTTGATCCAATGAAAAAATATATATTTCTTTTTCCTTAGAAAATGATCGGAAGTGTCACAGATCAAAAGTGCCTTTGATTGAAAATGTTTTTTATCAAAAAACAATTGACACCCGATTTTTTATTCACAATTATTCAAGAATCCTCGAATAAATGGAACATATTTAGTATTTTTCAATTATTTGATATAATAAATGCAACATAGAAAATCACTACCAAAATATTGTAGAGAGTACACGTGTGAAAGAAAAATGAAAAGAAGAGTGAACTCACAAAAGAAAGAGTGTGAGAGACTCAAAGTTAGTAGACCAAGAAATGGGTAAACTCACATGGATTATAAATGAGCTTGCCAAGAGCATGGAGTAGGCTCCTCAAGCTTCTAACCAAGTACAAATGGGGGGAGAGGCCCTCCTTATATAGATTTGGGAGGGGATCTCCAAAGTACATCTCATGTGGGATAATTCCCCTTAAACAAAAATGAATACACTGGTAGAAGCAAATGGCAAGGTACCCAAATACAAAGGAGATACAATATAAAATGGAAATAAACTAGAAATGGAGTGCCTCCTAGATACAAAATTGATATGCACTCATGTGGATACAAATGTAGATGATGTAGGAGCAATCATGTCATCAACACGCCTCTGCAACTCCATTTTGGAGAGGTTGAATGTTGTAGAGGTCCACCAAGCATTGCAACCAAACTAGAGGTAGAGACTTTGTGGACATGTCCACAAGGTTCTCCTGAGAGGTACACTCCTCTAAAAGTAATCTCCTAAGATACGAGCTTCTCATGGATGAAATGGTATTGGATCTCGATGTGCTTCATCCGAGCATGGAACACTAGATTCTTGGCAATGGTCAAGGCGGATACTCCTCCAAAGTAATCTCTTGAGATACGAGCTTCTCATTGATGAAATGGTATTGGATCTCAATGTGCTTCATCCAAGCATGGAACACTAGATTCTTGGTGAGTAGCTGTCTCTGTGGATGCACGTCAGAATAATCTGTAAAACACCAATGTCAGATAATAATCACCAAAGCTAAATGGCCTCACATGCTGCAAAGTTGGATGCTTAGTACTCGGCCTTGGTGGATGATAGAGCAATTGTAGGCTACTTCTTACTTGCCAAAGAGATAGGTCTTGATCTAAGAATATGTACCCTAAAGTAGACTGTCGAGAATCAGGATCACTAGCCCAATGTGAATCTAAATATCCAACGAGCTCGATACCAACGACCATGATGTAGGGTGAGGGCAAGGTATCAAAGTAGTCTCTCAATAGCATCCCAATGAGTTTGACAAGGCTGATGTGCAAACTGACTAAGTATACCAACTGCATAGGCAATATATGGTCTAGTATTGGCTAGGTTAAGTAAGGATCCAACAAGTTATTGATAAGTATGCACATCCACAAGTGATGATGAATCCTCTAGTGTGAGCTTGATGATTGGATTGTGGTGTAGATACTCAATGACATTGGACCGTGTTATATCTGGAAAGAAGATCATAGTAGTACTTCTTTTGTGATAGGAATATGCCTTCTTTTGTTTCCCAAACTTTGATACCTAAGAACTAGTGAAGTAGACCAAGATTTGTCATAGAATACGTAAGGTGAAGCTATTTCAATGATGAATTGGATGTGTTCTTCACCTGAACCTATCAAGATCAAGTCATCTACATAGAGGATGATGGCAACTAAGGACTCTTTCTTATAGATGTATAAGTTTGCATCCGCACAACTTCTTTGAAATCCTTTATCCTCGAAGAACTTGTGAATCATTTCATACGAGGCCCTAGGAGCTTGCTTAAGTCCATGAAGTGCTTTCTGAAGCTTGTAGACTTGATCTTCCTTTCCTTTGATCTTGAAACTAGGTTGGTCAACATATACTTCTTCTTGAAGATCTCCATTGAGGAAAGCCCTTTTGACATCGAGTTGATAGATGGGCCACTTGAAATGTCCACTTAGTGCTAGAATGATTCTTATAGCGGTAAACCTTGCAGTAGGGGCAAAGGTTTCTTCATAATCAATGCCATGCTAATGTGTATACCCTTTGGCTACAAGTCTTGCATTTTACTTGTCCAATGTGCCATTTGATTTGTACTTGACCTTATAGAGCCACTTAAATCCTATGACGTGTTGGAGTTAGTTGTCTGCAGAAGCACACGAACAACACAAGGAAGAAGAAGAAGCTTGGAGCACAACACACAATACTGAATGTATTACCACTAGAATGTACAAAGATAAGTAGCCCGTTAGGCCAATAGGCGTATATACAAGGGGGGGAAGCTTCCTAAAGAGGGAAAAAAGTGCCCCAATGGTCCTAGAGTGTTCACACACATCATTACCTAAATATATCAACAAATCCCCCCTAGGAGTGATGCGGTGAACAAGGAGCTGGCACTCATGTATAAGGAAGTGCCAAGTTATGTGGAATCAATCCACAAAAGGAAGTAAGCCCAAAGCTTTGTGGAAAGCTTCAACTTCTCTCTAAGGAGAGCCTCCATGAAAAGGTCTGCAATATTCTCCTGCATGGGCACATATGTCAAGCTGATCTCCCCAGCAGAGAACCTCTCCCTAATATAATGATAATGCACCTCAATGTGCTTAATGGGAGCATGGAACACAGGGTTCCTTGTAACTGCCAATGCACTCTGACTATCAGTGAAGATGGTGGCGGCAGAAGACTAACCAACACCCAAATCAGCCATAAGGCATCTGAGCCACACACACTCAACAGTCACTGTGAAAACTTCCCTATACTTAGCCTCACAAATCGAAGTAGCCAGAATAGGTTGCTTCTTCCTCAACCAAGATATGCATGACCTACCAAGAATGAAGCAAAAACCACTAGTGGACACACGAGTGTCATAGCAACTAGCCCATTCAGAGTCAGAAAAGCATGCAAATCTAGTGGTAATGATCCCCCCTTGGGATAAAACAACCCAAGCAGCCGAGTACCACTCAAGTAGCGAAAGATGCGCTTAACCGCCTACTAGTGCTTGACACCTGGGCAATGCATAAACATGCTCATCTGTGAGACAACAAACTGAATATCGGGCCCAGTAATGCATAAATAAATCAAGCATCCAATAGCCTGCTGATAGAGAACAACATCAAATGCATATCCACAATCATGAAGACTCAATCGTAAACCTGTCTCCATAGGAGTGGCAATAGGCTTATAGTCTTCAGGGCCGAAACATTGCAATAATGTGTCAATATATTTTGTTTGACACAAAGCCGTTCCACCATCAACTTGCATAAACTGAATTCCCAAATAGTGATGCAAATGGCCTAAATCAGACATCTCAAATGAGGCATGCAAATCAGCCTTAAAATCAGCAATATGTTTGTCATGAGGACCAGTGAGCAGCATGTCATCAACATACACCACAATGATCAGAAGCACATCATTAGCATGCTTAACATATAAGGTGCTTTCAGTTGGACTATTCTCAAAACCATGTGCAATTAGATAGGCAAGTATCTTTTCATACCAAGCACGTGGTGCTTGCTTTAAACCATATAATGCCTTCCTTAACATGCACACTTGGTTTTCATGACCTTTCTGCACAAAGCCACGGGGCTGAAAAACATACACTTCTTCATGCAAGTCACCATTCAAAAAATGTTGTTTTAATATCCAACTGATGTACATCCCAACCATGATGAGCCGCAAGTGCACAGATGCTACGAGCAGTAGTCATTCGGCAAGTAGGAGCAAAGGTTTCATCAAAATCAATGCCTCTTTTCTGTGCATAACCCTTTGCAACAAGCCTAGCCTTATACATGTCAACTGTTCCATCATGTTTATATTTTAGCTTGTATACCCACTTAGTGCCAATGGCCTTCTTGCCAAGAGGCAAGTCACATAAAGACCAGGTACCATTCTTCATGATAGCATCATATTCAGATTGCATTGCAGCCATCCAATGTTCAAAATTTTGTGGCTCATCAAACGAAACAAGTTCAGTCTCATCACAGAGACTAGACACAACCATAGCATAGCAATCTAATGCAAAAGAGGCATTATGAGAGCCTGAACGAGTAGGATATGACAGAGGTGCATCTAATTTGTTGTCATGCAAAGTCTGCACCAGCCATTTCGGCATAGCTTTTGCCTACTCAATATCAGCTCTGTCATCAACAAGTGCATCATGTAAATCTGCATTAGAAATGGAATGATCTGCATCATCACATGAAATCTACAAAGGTTGAGAAGTTGCCTCATTAGGACCAGCACTAGACTATCCACCTATAAAAAAGAGGCAGCAAAGTATCATACATGCCTTTAGAGCTAACAGATGTCTCCTTAGTACATGAAAGTAAGGGCTGAATAGCATCTTCCACAAAAACAACGTCACGGCTAACCAGAATGCATTTAGTCTATGGATGATACAAATGATAGCCTTTGCTTTTAGAACTGTACCCAACACAAATACATTTTACTACTTTATCATCCAACTTTTTGTGATATTGTTCAGGCACTAATGCATATGCCAAACAACCAAAAACATGCAGATGAGCAACACATGGCTTATGACCATGCCAAGCCTCATTTGGAGTGATAGAGTGCAATGCTTTAGTGGGACACCTGTTAAGTACATATGTTGCACACATGACAGCCTCAAGCCAAAAACTATGTGGTAAAGCTTGACTCTTGACCATACACCTTGCCATCTCCATGAGTGACCTGCTCTTCCTTTCAGCAACTCCATTCTGTTGAGGTGTATACACCACACATGCCGAATCATTTACAGATCTTTCATAGTCTATGAGCTTATATAGCCCACGACATAGAATGCCAAAAGCAATAATGACATCACCATTTGACAGATCATGAACTATACTTTTGTCATCAACAAAATTTACAACCAAGCCAACCTTGGCTAATGCAGAAACTGATAATAGATTTTTCTTGATTCCTGGCACAAACAAAGCATCTAACAACGTGAAAGAACTACCATCAACAGTAGTCAAAATGATCTTACCGACTCCCATAACATGATAAGAGGCGTAGTTGGTGCATGTAACAGTATTCCCTATAGGGGCAGGCTAAAGTGAAGAGAAGAAACTACATTGAGAGGTAATATGTTTGGTCTCCCCACTATCAAAGTACCAAACATCTGAGTCTACTGCAGACATGCACTACTCATGAGAAGATGGGTCAAAATTGCAAACAGTAGTAAATGCCCATTCTTCATCCTGCACAAGATTAGCACACTTTGTTTTTGGTGTAGAGGTCTCTACAACAACCATTCCGGCATTTTTCTTCCTTGCCTCTTTATCAGCTAGTTTTGGACAACTCTTAATGACATGATCATTTGCTTTACAGTATTTGCAAAACAATTTTTGCTTTTCTGATTTCTTCTCATCTTTGTCTTCCTTCTTCGAATGTGCAGCATTTGTAGAGCTTACTAGTAGACAAGCTCCATTTACCTTTACCCTTTTGACTAGCTAGGAAAGCTTGATCTGTAACACGCATAGTAGACATGTTCTGCCTAGACTAGTCTTCCTACAACAAAACAAAAACTAACACCTCAAATGTTAAGGCTTTTGGATTGCCTTTCATCATCAAACAAAGAGTAGAAGCAAAACTCTGATATGAGTGGGGAAGACCATTCAGAACAGTCTACACAAGTGAACTCTCAGGAAGGACTTCATCTGCAAAAATCAACTATTCCTTCAAATCCTTGATCTTTGTTAGAAAATTTTCCATAGAGTCACCTTCATTCATGTGCTCGCTCTCCAACTGTTTTTAGAGGTAAGCAACATGAGCCTCATTCCTAGTCTGGTGCAATGTGGTAAGTGTATCCCAAGCATCCTTAGTTTCTCTACAAGAGCGAATGTGAGGAATAATGGCACTTTTGACACACAAAGCTATCAATGCATGTGCATGAGCATCTCTTCCATCCGAACGAATTTTCTCTACAGTTGGTGAAACAGAAACAATAGCACAAATAGGAATCTGTAGAATATCACCATCTTCAACACCATCTGCATCAGCTTCAGTACCTGTATTTGCAGTACCTGTATTCGCACATGTAAGAGGATGTCTTTCAACACCCTACACAATGTTCCACAGTCCTTTTGCAACCAATACATATTGCATCATATATGCCCATAACGGGTAGTTGGTACCACATCCAACTTATCCTCAACAACCAACATACAAAATACATCATTGCTTTCAGCCATGGCCGGTGACTAAAATACCTTGATGTAGAAAATTGATTGTATCTCAAAAATTTGAACAGAATTGCCCAGATAAATTTTTTTAAACTTGTAGCAGACTTCGAGATGCTTATATTGGCGAATGGAAATTGGTATATACCTTTGGCACAAAAAGAGGAAATAGCCTACACAAGCATTGTGATAGTGCATTCAGAGGTTGAAACCAGCTCAGATCACGATTGGCACCACATAGCGAAGTTGTTTTGATCTCTGAAACACCCCTTTGTGATCTTCTTGGTTAATTTGAAGTACTTGCTTCTTATTTGTGTTTGGAAAAGACTCTCCCCCTCTGAAGTGTAGATGGGTAGACCAAAACTTTTACTTGGATCTTTAGTTGATTATGTTGAAGCTTAATTAAAGATTACATATTTTGAAATTGTGATGGAGTGGTTCTCAAAATCATACAATCCATATGCTTTTGATTGTTCACTATAGCCAATGAATATATACTTCTTAGACTTGGACTTTAGCTTACTTTGATCTCCTTTTGGCACATGGACAAATGCTTCACTTCAAAATATTCTAAAGTAATTGACATTGGGCTTTCTTCCATAGTAGGCTTCAAAAGGTGTTTTGTCGTTCAATGCACTAGTGAAGCCTTGATTGATTATATTTTTTGCAGTGTATACTGCTTCTACCCAAAATTTGAAGGGTAATTCTTTGTTGTGAAACATGGTACGTGCTATTTCAATTACACTTCTAATCTTTCTCTTAGCTCTCCATTCTCGGATGGAGTGTGAGGTCGAGTGACTTGTCTCTTTATCCCTTTTTTCTTTAAGAAATTATCGAAGTTGTGATTGATAAATTCACTACCACCATTTGATCAAATAGTCTTGATTGTCTTGGATGCTTCATTCTCAACTTGAGTGATTTATTCTCGAAACTTAGAGAGGGTGTCTACCTTTGGCTTGTAGCTTGAGTGGTCATCCACTAGAACAAAGAAGTAGATTAATCCACTAAGGGAATGGGTATTCATAGGTCCACAAACATCCATGTGGACTAGGGTTGTCGAAGTCTTCTTGGGAATGGGAGACCTATGTTGCATGCCTTGGGTGCAAGCTTGATAGACATCATTGACTTGCCTGATGTTGGGTAATCCATTAACTATCTATGATGCATAAATCTTTGCTAAATATGGGGCGTGGCCATACCTTTGATGCCAAATCTGGAAAGCAACTCCTTAGATAGAAAGCAAGAGAGTTTGTATAGCCCTTTCTCTTCTATGCCTTGTGCAATGATGTCTTTGGTTTTAGGATGAATCACCTTTAAAGAAGTGTTTCCAAATAACACTTGTTTATCATGATCAGTGATGGCCTTAAATGATAGTAAATTCATGTACAAGTTAGGTCCAAATCATACATTAGATAATGATTCGCATTCCTCTTGATCATTGGTGATTTGTACTTTTTCTTTCCCTTCAATGGGTAGACTCTTGTTGTTGCCTAGGTACACTTCCCTAGTATGTTCCTTGATCTCTCCCAACCAAAATCCCTCTATAGCACTTTAGCAAAAACTAGGCATCCACTCTTCGGCCTAGATTTTGGTCATTTGGCATTGGAATTGACTTTTTTCCCTTGGAGTAGCCTCGTAGATGTTGGACCAATTATTTTGGACTGAAAATGACTAGCAAAAACCAAATGTGCTTCATTTTAGCTCAATTTACTTATTTGGAGCTATTGTTATATGCTCTGAACCCTCTCGGGCCAACCACACATTTCACATTTTTCATTGTTGGTGAGGATTGCAATCCAATGCCTTATGCTTCAAAGATTACTTTTAATCTACTTTGCAAACATTACTTTGTATGAGGGAAGTGCTCTAGTACTAATACTTCTTTATTTCTTGCATATCAAGTTTACTTCAATTCCTTTTACATACTCTAGTTAGTAAACGGGGGAGGACAAATATGGATCCTAAGAGTAAACAAGTTTTAGACCACACTTGTCCACCTAGAGAGAAACAACTAGAGGAACTTGACCATAGGATGGAAGAGGTAGAGATTTGAGTTTGTTACACACAAACAATTCGTAGAGTTCAAGGAACAAACCCTTAGGCTGAAGAGAGATATTGGTAGCATGACTTCTCTCATTGAATATCTTAAGTCTCATATGATCTCACTTGAGACACATGTCACCTCTTTCTTGGCTAGAAAGGAAAGAGAAATGTCTACTCTTCCCATGGAAATGGCTAGGAAGGATGTCCCTTTTCCGACTAAAGCATAAAGGGGAAAGTTATAGGGAAGCTCCCCTCCTGAAAGACCTTAAGCCACCTACTTTTACAGGGGATAATCGTGAGAGGATAAGGATGCGATCGACACTTTCTTGCAAAAGTGGAATGACTTGCATCAATTGAAGGGCACCCTATTGGTGTAAATTTCAAGCCTACACATTTGGCTCAAAGGATGCATTAAAGTCTACACATACATGAAGAAGCATAGGAACATATGCTAGTGGTTAATTACCACTTTACCTCATTGTAAAAGTCGAATTGACTTAGAATCTTTTGTAATCACCTACCAAAGTGAGTCATGGAAAATTAGTTCATTTGATTGAAGGAATATCTCCAAGCATTTAGGAGCTTGATCATAGGGAGCCAAAATTTGAATTTGAATTCAAATCTTTGCTCACTACATATAAAAGTGAACATGAAAAGTCGCGGGTAGATAGATCATTCCTGAGCCTCATTCTACTGATTTTGAGTGTATGTGAGGACTATACTATAGCCTACACCTCTCTACACCATTAGGCAATGTTATTCATGCCAATGGGATTGTATACAAGTGTTCATTAATAGATACATTTACATCATTCATCTCTGAGTTCTCTGTTAGTCTACTCAAAAGTCTGTCAACTTGTCAAGGGCATATCTCGGTCAATTCTTCACCAAATCAAGTGATTCAAAGCTTGTTGGATTCAGCTCAAAGTCATCTACATGCGGTCAAAATTTGAAGTAATTCTATTCAGTCATTTCAGAGAAATCTGCGTCGAGGTGAACTCTGGTCATTTTCTGCTACAGTCCTAAAAAGTCAGGGGTATAGCTAAACTTGCTAAATTGATTTCTCTTAGCATAGTTTATCTTTTTACATCATTCCACTTGAAAATGGTAGCCTACTAAGATAATTAAATACCCCTAGAAGGAATTTTATCAATTTCTACTGTGATGATCACACTGAGCAAAACATTCAGCAGGTGTCAAGACATAAATAGAAGGTTTTCTTGAGTTTGTGAACTTCAAAGTTATCTGTTTTGGTTCAATCATTACACACATCACTTCCAAAGTACATAGGCAATTTTTTGATGTTATTGGAAGGCTAAGAAGGTCTACTTATCAATTCTGAAGCAAAAGAGGGCTGGTACAAAGCAGGTTTAGCAGTACCTATTCAGTCTCTTGGAGCATCCATCCATCTTTCCCAACAGTGGTATCAGAGCAATAGAGGTAAAATGGGAGATGGTTTTCCTTCATTTATTGATAAATTGGACAGGAACAACTATCAAGATTGGTCTCTAAGGATGAAGACCTACCTACAAGGAAGGAGTCTCTATGGATACATCTCAGGAGATGAGGAATTGCCCTCATTCAAAGCAAGAGGATTGCCAACCAAGGAAGAACAAGAAAAACTCAACACATGGTGTGCTAAGGATACATTGGCAAGGTCATATTTACTCAACTCTACCTCTGACTTTCTTTTGCCACATATCAGAAATTGTAAGACATCCCAAGAAACTTGGGAAACTTTGTCATCATATTTTTCCTCCAATACAAGGGCTAGGAAAAATTAGTTGTGGGTTGAATTCACAACACTAAGGAAGCAACCTAAGCAAGCTGTTTCAGAATTTGTGACCAAGATCAAAGATGTTGCAGATCAGTTAGCAAGCATAGGAGAAGAGCTTGAAGAAGAACAAATTGTAAGGCAAGTGATCAATGGAATCAAGGCTTATGACAAATGGGAAAGCTTCACCACTGCAATGGATCTCTACATGGACATGCACACTCCAGATCTTACAACTCTCATGGGACAACTATTTACACATGAAGCAAAGCTCACCAAAAATGGAGATACATCCAAAGGTAATAACTCTTCTGCCCTATACACTGATAAGAAGTCTAAGGATAAAGGCAAGAGCAAGAAGATGGAAGATGAAGGCTCTACCTCCCAAGCCAACTATGCAGGGAGAGGTAGATCTTCAAGAGGAAGGGGCAGAGGAGGTAAGCAAGGTAGGGGGAGACCCTATAACTTATCACCATGCAACATTTGTGGTTTATCAAATCATACTATAGATGAGTGTTTCAGGAATTACAAAAATCAGAGAGGAAGAGGCTACCAAAGAGGTGGATACTCAAAGTCAAGAGGAAGGTTCAACCATCACCAAGGCCACAACAACAATTACAACAACAATTACAACAACAATTACAATGGCAACTACCAAGGAGGATTCAAAACCAGAAAGGACTACAACAACTACACAGAGGAGCAGGATGACTCTCTTCTGATCATGAACATGACTTCAAAGTCAGGTACAAATGATGACCACCTATTCTACATTGACTCAGGGTGCTCAAATCATGTGGCTGGCAATGTGGCACTACTCTCTGATCTTGAAGAACCAAAAGGTAAACATCAAGTCCAAACAGGTGATGATACAAAGCATTCAGTAGTTAAAGTTGGAAATGTTAAGACTTGTGATGTTAATCAGAATTTGTTGAGCAGGGTACTCTATGTACCAACCATTACCAAAAATTTGATGAGTGTTGGTCAGATTGTGGAGAAAGGTTTGCAGGTCAGATTCAATCAATATGGAGCATATGTGGAGGACCCAAGACATGGGTTTAAGAGGATTGCTAAAGGAGAAAAATCAGGTAGACTTTTCACTTTTGAGTTGGAAGATACAAATAATATTGCACTATACAGTTATAAAGATCAAACACTTTCAGATCTTGAGATTTGGCACAAAAGGTTAGGGCACATAGGAGAAAGAACCTTGAAACAAATGTGCAGGGACCAATGTGTGCTTGGGATACCTAATGTATCCAAGCAACATATGATTTACAAGTGTGGTGCTTGTCAATTTGGTAAGTCTCACAGGTTACCCTTCTCCAAGAAAGGATATATGCATGAAGACTACCTAGAGCTTGTACACACAGATGTATGGGGACCTAGCAAAGACCCCCCAGTCTCAGGATCAAGGTACTATGTGTCTTTCATTGATGATTATAGCAGATGGACTGTATTATACTTCATGAAGCACAAGGATGAGGTATTTAACTGTTTTAAGAAATATCTTGCATTAGTTGAAAACCAGACAGGAAGGAACTTGAAGAGGCTAAGGTCAGATGGAGGAGGTGAGTACTTCTCAAATGAGTTTGAAGACTTCTTGCAGGACAGAGGTATCAAAAGAGAGATAACCACAAGGTATTCTCCTGAATAGAATGGGGTAGCTGAGAGAAGAAATAGGTTAATTGTTGAGACAGCTAGATCTATGCTTAATGAGAAGAAGTTACCTAACTATCTATGGGCAGAGAGTGTTTCCACTGCCACTTACCTCATAAACAGGTTACCATCTCAGTCACTTGATGGTATGACACCCTATGAAGCATGGCATGGTAAGAGACCATCATTAGATCACTACAAAATATTTGGATGTGTAGCATATGTGCACATTCCTTCTCAGATAAGAGGTAAGCTAGACCCAAAGGCTGAAAAATGCATTTTCATTGGGTATGATTTAAATAAAAAAGGTTACAGGTTTTATAACCTTACCAATAAGGGATTTATGGTAAGCAGAGATGTGATCTTTGATGAAAATGATTCTTGGTATGAGAATGAATGCAGGAAGGTTAAACTACCCTATGACTTGGAAGAGGAATTTCCAAAACTTGCAAAGGAGGAACCTACTCAGAATGAAGACTCAAGTTCAGATGATGAAGACACTATCAACCTTGAAGAATTCAAGGCATTGAAGTCCAAAGGCAAAATGAAGATGAAGAAGCTTGAAGACATACCTGAATCTTCAACTCAATCAATCAGAAGATCTCAAAGAGAAAGCAAGAAACCTATCAGATATGGGTATGATACATCTCTTGTTACTAAACATTCAGTTTATCTTGCCAAAGATTTGTCAAATGAAGAAGCAGGTTCATATGAAGAATCAATAACCAAATCAGAATGGAAAGAAGCTATGGATGAGGAGAAGCACTCAAAGAAAGTGACACATGGGAGTTAGTACCTAAGGACTCAATGAAGGTAATAGGATCCAAATGGATCTATAAGCTTAAAAGAAATTCTGATGGCACAATCAATAGGTACAAAGCTAGATTGGTAGCCAAGGGTTTTGCACAAACCCAAGGCATTGACTATGAAGAGATATTTTCTCATGTGGCCAAGATGCCAACAATCAGAGTGTTGGTAAGTGTGGTTGCTTTCTTTGCAGCCACACTTACCAACACTCTGATTGAAGCACTCAAAGAAAGTGACACATGGCAGTTAGTACCTAAGGACTCAATGAAGGTAATAGGATCCAGATGGATCTATAAGCTTAAAAGAAATTCTGATGGCACAATCAATAGGTACAAAGCCAGATTGGTAGCCAAGGGTTTTGCACAAACCCAAGGCATTGACTATGAAGAGACATTTTCTCATGTGGCCAAGATGCCAACAATCAGAGTGTTGGTAAGTGTTGATATCAAAAAATTGGAATATGTACCAATTGGATGTCAAGAATACTTTCTTGAATGGATGGATTTCAGAAGAAGTTTATATGTCACAACCTCCTGGCTATGAGGACCCTAAGAAGGTAACTTATGTTTGCAAATTAAAAAAGGCTTTATATGGATTGAAGCAGGCACCTAGGGCATGGAATTACAGGTTAACTACATACCTCCAAGACCAAGGTTTTGTCATGAGCAAGGGTGACACTTCTCTATTCATTAAGAGAAGTAATTCAGAGGTAATATATCTCTGTGTTTATGTTGATGACATCATCATTACAGGTAATGATGTAAATGGAATCAGGTATATCAAAAGCCAGATGATGAAGGAATTCAAGATCAATGATCTTGGTTTATTGAAGTATTTTCTAGGGCTTGAATTAGTTTACACTAATTCATGGATATACATTACTCAGAAAAAGTATCTACAGGATATGTTGAAGAAGTTTCAATTGTAGGATGCTAAAGTAGCAAGCACTCCAATGGAGGTAAACCTAAAGCTAAGTGCCCATGAAGGTGATGAAGTCAAAGACATTACAGGTTATCAAAGTATGGTGGGTAGCTTGAACTATGCTACTCTTACAAGAATTGATATTGCATATGGAGTAAGTGTGCTAAGTCAATTTATGCACAAGCCAAGGATACCTCACTTAGAGGCTGCCAAGAGAATCTTGAAGTATCTCAAGGGTACACAGAACCATGGTTTGTATTTCCCTTACACTTCAGATATTGATATCAAAATTTAGTCAGATGCAGATTAGGCAGGATGCAAGGATGATAGGAGGAGCACTTCTGGATATATTTCCTTTGCAGGTGACAAACCAATTTCATGGTCTTCAAAGAAGCAATCTACTGTTGCTTTGTCTTCTACAGAGGCAGAGTATAGAGGACTGGCTAATGCCACACAAGAAGGAATTTGGATTAAGCTTTTGTATACAGAATTAGGTTTGTTTACTAGGTCACCAATTATCTTTGGAGATAATACAAGTTCTCTTCACCTTGCAGCTAATCCTATCTATCATGCTAGGACCAAACACATGGAGGTCCATTATCATTATGTGAGAGAGAAGTTGATAAGCAAGGACATTCAACTTACCTATGTATCAACCAACATGCAATGTGTAGATTTGTTGACTAAAGCTTTGGATGGAACAAAACTTTGGAGGTTCAAAGCCATGATTGGATTGCAGGATATATTTGAAGATTGAAGATGAAGACTTAAGCCAAAATGTTTGGCTTGAGGGGGAGCTGTTGGTGTAAATTGCAAGCCTACACATTTGGCTCAAAGGATGCATTAAAGTCTACACATACATGAAGAAGCATAGGAACATATGCTAGTGGTTAATTACCACTTTACCTCATTGTAAAAGTCAAATTGACTTAGAATCTTTTGTAATCACCTACCAAAGTGAGTCGTGGAAAAGTAGTTCATTTCATTGAAGGAATATCTCCAAGCATTTAGAAGCTTGATCATAGGGAGCCAAAATTTGAATTTGAATTCAAATCTTTGCTCATTACATATAAAAGTAAACATGAAAAGGTGCAGGTAGATAGATCATTCCCGAGCCTCATTCTACTGATTTTGAGTGTGTGTGAGGACTATACTATAGCCTACATCTCTCTACACCATTAGGCAATGTTATTCATGCCAATGCGATTGTATACAAGTGTTCATTAATAGATACATTTACATCATTCATCTCTAAGTTCTCTGTTAGTCTACTCAAAAGTCTGTCAACTTGTCAAGGGCATATCTCGGTCAATTCTTCACCAAATCAAGTGATTCAAAGCTTGTTGGATTCAGCTCAAAGTCATCTACATGCTGTCAAAGTTTAAAGTGATTCTATTCAGCCATTTCAGAGAAATCTGCATTGAGGTGAACTCTGGTCATTTTTTGCTACAGTCCTAAAAAGTCAGGGGTATAGCTAAACTTGCTAAATTGATTTCTCTTAGCATAGTTTATCTTTTTACATCATTCTACTTGAAAATGGTAGCTTACTAAGCTAATTAAATACCTAGAAGGAATTTTATCAATTTCTACTGTGCTAGTCACACTGAGCAAAACATTCAGCAGGTGTCAAGACATAAATAGAAGGTTTTCTTGAGTTTGTGAACTTCAAAGTTATCTGTTTTGGTTCAATCATTACACACATCACTTCCAAAGTACATAGGCAATTTTTTGGTGTTATTGGAAGGCTAAGAAGGTCTACTTATCAAGTCTGAAGCAAAAGAGGGCTGGTACAAAGCAGGTTTAGCAGTACCTACTCAGTCTCTTGGAGCATCCATCCATCTTTCCCAACACACCCCACCTGAGTATCATGTGCTAGAGGCGAGTCTCTCGCTTGGCCCACATGCTTATAAGTGGTGGATGAGTCTCAAGGAGGCAAAGTCCATCCCTACAGATTGGGCTCAGTTTCAAACTCTTTTCTTAAAAGAGTTTCTTCATGAGAATGAGGAAGAGAGGAATTGGGATAAGTGGGATAGGATTACTCAGAGAGGTAGGCCTTTGACAATCTACATATCCCACTATAGGGAGACCATAGTAATGTAGAGTAAAAGATCACAAAAGAGGAGCCCCAAAATTTTCAAAATTATGAGCACAATTTTTCTTCTTCGAATTCCTATGAAAACCTCATGAAGCCATGTAAATGCACTAGAGGAGTCCTCTAGATGCATAAATCTCAAACATTGTATCATAATCCTTGTAAAACAGTAGGAAATTAGGGCTTTTATAATAAAGTTTCGGTCTCTTGTGTGAAAGGACCATGTTAATTCATTTGAGGACACTTTGTAAACACTTTTTGCCATTGTGAGTAAGAAAGAACTCTGAATTTCGAATTTGCTTCTTCTTCCTCTTGTATCTCCAATGCTTGTGATCTTGAATGTGTGCTTGTAGCTTGGAATGAGTGAAGTGTTGTCTATCCAATTCATTGCTTTTTTGAAGTCTGTAATGTGTGTGTGAGGTGTGAGGAGGTGTGTGCTGAAACTAGGGGAGTTGTGGAGCTCTGTTTTTGCCCATATCTTGAAGTAGATCTGTCAGAATCAAAGAAAAGTACCACCATTGGATGCATCTCATCTAGAGCTTTGAGACGAACTTCTATTCACCATATTCTGAGTTCGAAGCTGAGAGAAAAGTCCGTTTTTGTGCTTACTGTTGTTTCATGTATCGTGACACCATTTCCACATGTGAGAGTGATGAATGTGAGAGATAATACTCATTTGCATGCCATGAGAGCTATCTTACTTGATTGACCATTGTGCAAGTGCAAGTCCTCATACACTCGATTAGGCTCAAGATACTTCTCGGATTGATAATACTCAGCATGATTCTAATAGTACTCAAAGTCTTCAAGCACGCAGAATATACATTTTTTTATTTTATTGGCATTAACCAAGGAATAGATATCTTGGTATTTGATCTTTCTATCATGCTGAGCAGTCTAACCATTATGGCCTACTACTCAAGGATAATGTTTTTGCCTATTAATTATATGCAAACTTTTGAAGAAACATTCTTCACCGGCTTTTTTGAAATTGACTCAAAAGCCTTTCTAAAGATGTCCACTAACCTAAACGCAAGACTGGTAGCTTATGAATTAAGTTTTCTTTGTTGATCATTGACAACCACCCCACGACGATGTTAAGTCCGAACAGTGGAAGCAATTAATGATACGTGAAGCCAACCTCATAAGGAAATAGAGCAAAAGATATACAAGATGTACTCCCATCGACTTCCAAATTCTGTCGGGGACGATAGAGTTCAAGAGGGGGGATGTGTGGAAGGAGAGACAGGAGAATCAAGCGAGAGAAGAAGAAGAGAAAATAAAAAAGAAAGACGATTCAATAAAAAGCACCACCCTCTACCCAAAGCCCCACAGGGGCACGCATCAGGCTACAATACCAATGGGATAGCTCCCGAAGAGTGGAAATAAAGAACCACAACCAGGACCTTTCAAGGGGATGTTGCACACCGCTTCCTCATCCACTAGGTGCATGCGGTGGAAAGAAATAAACAAGCTAAAGAAAAGCACCAGGTCCCGAGTAATGGTCAGTCCCTTAAAGAAGTAATACATTGCCTCTGAACCTTTGAGGCCTCGACAGGTGCATGTGGTGGAAAGAAGTAAACGGGCTAGAGAAATACAACAGGGTCATATTTGTGAAGACAAAGAAATATCCAAAGACCAAAAGTTAGAAAGAGGGAGAGGTTGAGAAGCAAAAATGTGTGACTAAGAATATCACATTCTTAGCCGCTGGATGTGTGCGTGGCAGTCCCAATTGACACAGCCAACGAAGACATGAAGCAAAGCAAGTCAAGGGACGACAAAGAAAAAGAGAGGGAGAGTGTTGTAGAGTAAAAGAGCATAAAAGAGGAGCCCCTAAATTTTCAAAATTATGGGCACACTTTTTCTTCTTCAAATTCCTATGAAAACTTCATGAAGCTATGTAGATGCACTAGATGAGTCCTCTAGATGCATAAATCTCAAACACTGTATCATAATCCTTGTAAAATAGTAGGAAATTAGGGTTTTGATAATAAAGTGCCAGTGTCTTATGTGAAAGGACCATTTTTAGGGCACATGTATATAAGTCATTTGAGAACACTTTGTAAACACTTTTTGCCATTGTGAGTAAGAAAGAACTCTGAATTTCGAATTTGCTTCTTCTTCCTCTTGTATCTCCATGCTTGTGAGCTTGCATGTGTGCTTGTATCTTGGAATGAGTGCATGGAAGTGTTGTCTATCCAATTCATTGCTCTTCTGAAGTGTGTAATGTGTGTGTGAGGTGTGAGAGGTGTGTGGTGAAACTAGGTGAGTTGTGCAGCTCTGTTTTTGCCCATATCTTGAAGTAGATTTTTCAAAATCAGACATGGGTACTATCATTGGATGCCATTGGATGTCTTTTTGAGAGCTTCGAAATGAATGTGGCATTCACCATATTCCGAGTTTGGAGCTGAGAGAAAAGTCCGTTTTTGTGCTTACTACTGTTTCATGTATCACGACACCACTTCCACCTGTGAGAGTGATGAATGTGAGAGATAATACTCATTTGCATGCCATGAGAGCTATCTCACTTGTGTAAGTGCAAGTCCTCATACACTCGGTTAGGTTCAAGATACTTCTCATATTGATAATTTAAATATGTAATCCCCATGATATGCACTTGTTGCTGATAGAGGAATAGTCTCTTTTGTCACAAGTCCCTGAGTTATTGCTTAGGTACACACATACTGAAACTTAAGGGATTGGATGATCTTCAGAAAACCAAAGCGTTTGTTCGGGGCTTAGATAAAGCCATCAAGAGAGAGATAAGAAGGAATACACCTAAGATGTTTGAGGAGGTGATTAAGTATGCTCAGATCTATGAGGATCATAACCACCCTTAATATAGTCCTATGGAGATGGATCAGCCTTTCAAACCTCTTAGCACGACCAAGTCTAAGAAAAAAGTGTCAATTAACTACTGAGCAGTTTGAGAGGGCCAAGAGAGAGACCTTGTGTTTTAGGCATTTATCTCCTATCCATTCACAGTGGAAATGTCCACTCAAGAAGAGGGAAGAAAAGAAGAGAGGACCAGAGAGTAGTATGGCCCCTGATAAGGGCAAAAAGACGGTCCACCTAGTGCAGACACTTCCTATTCATGGCAACTCTAGTTTTAAGGGAGTGGAAGTGATGCACGAGGACATTGAGCACACGTGTTGTTTGACACAATCATTGTGGTCACCACATGACTTGGTTAAACTTCATGGTAGTGTACACAAGACCAATGTGCAAGTTAGAATAGATTACTCTGCCACTCATAACTTCATAAACTATGCTTTGGTCAAAAAGCTAAAGATTCCCCAATAGCTCAGTGCACATAAATGCATAGTATCTATGATGTAAGGGGAGGAAAAGAGGATTTGAGATACTATGGTATCCAATTTGGAAGTCATGATACACGATTAAATTGACCATATGTACTTCCAAATAATGAATATGGAGAGGACATGCATTGTATTAGGAACAAATTGGTTATGGGGGTTGGGAGACACACTTAAACATAGCTACGAAAAAAAAGCTCTTGATTTTGAAAGAAATGGAAGTAAATTTTGTATACAAGGAGAGAGAGAGAGAGAGAGAGAGAGAGAGAGAGAGATGTACCTAGTGCACCTCTCATCTCATCTTTAGAGTTGTATAGTCTTTGTCATTTTCAGCATGTAGAGGAGATCTTTTTGTTGTATAATCAGGACTTTGAGCATTGTATAGACACTTCATCATATATATATATTCATGCTAGAAATGTAAATACGGACAAGAATTTTTACTATTCTTTCTTGCGAGAGTGCATTGTTAAAGCTTTTAAAGATCTTATGTTTGAATTTGGAGATTTTTCTCCCACTTACCTAGAGGGCTAGCACCTAAGAGAGGGGACATTGACCATGCTATTGAGGTGGTTATTAACACTAACCCTATTTGCAAGCCACCTTATAGGCTTAGTGTTTCTCAGCATGAGGAGGTTGAGAGGCACGTACAAGACTATTTAGATAAGGGCTTCATTAGACGTAGTAACTCACCTTGGGCACCGCCAATGCTCTTGGTCAAGAAGAAAGACTACTCTATGAGATTATGGATAGACTGTAGAGCACTAAACAAGGTAAGTATCAAAAATAGGTTTCCAATGCCTAGGTTGGAAGACCTATTTGATCAGTTACATCAAGCTATGTATTTTACCAAGCTTGACCTAAGATTAGGTTATCATCAGATTAGGATTAGGGCAAGGGATGTCCCTAAAATTGCATTTGGGACTAGATATGGGCACTATGAATTTTTTATGATGCCTTTCAATCTCACCAACACTCTTGTCACTTTCTTGAATAGTGTATTATGACCTTATCTACGGCAATTCATAGTAGACTTCCTAGATGATATTCTGATCTATAGTAGATCAAAACAAGAGCATCTAGAGCACTTGAGAAAATTATTCTAAGTGTTGAGGGAAAATTCATTCTTTGCTAAGGAGTCAAAGTGTGAATTTTTCAAAATAGAGGTTAGATACCTTGGGCATATAGTCTCCCAAGAACTTGGAAGAGTTGTAGGTTTTCCTAGGTTTATCAAGATTCTATCGAAGGTTCATTAAGAATTATGCCAAAAATGATGTCCCGATGATGGAATAGCTTAAAGGGAAAGGGAAAGCCTTTCATTGGGGAGATGAGCAGAAGCAAAGTATGGAGAAATTGAAAGTAGCAATTACTACAGCTCCACTTTTGCACATAGCAGATCCCAATAAACCCTTGTGGTTGAGACTTATGCGAGTGATTTTGCTATAGAAGTAGTTTTAGTTCAGTATGGTCAACCTGTAGCTTTTGTGAGTAAGAAATTAGAACCTGCTCAGAACAATTACTCCATCTATGGGAAGGAACTATATGCAATTGTCAATGCTTTGAAGAAGTGATGTTATTATCTATATGGTGCTAGAGTCACGATAGTGTTTGATCAAGAGAGCATTAAGCGGCTCTCTAATCAATAATCCTTAAAGGTCGTAAGGTCCGATGGGCAGAGACCCTTCAGGAGTTTGATTATGAGCTTAGCTATAGGAAGGGAAAGTTTAATGTAGTGACTAATTCCCTTATCAACATGCCTATGCTCAATGGCTTGAGTTTTACTTAGATCACCACTGAGCTACTTCAGTCCATTAGAGGGAAATGTAGGCTCGATCCTGCATATTTTGAGATTTGGGAAGCCATAGAAAAAGGGGATCATGATACACGGGTTTCCGGTAAGGATGAAGTATCAATGGATACTCAAGAAGGATTGAAGTGGAAGAATTATAGTATCAATGATGGATATCTGTTATATAAAGGTAAAGTGTGTGTCCTTAGAGACCTTGAGATGAGATGGCACATTTTGTATGAGTGTCATGACACACCTAGTGCACGATACCTAAGAGTTAACAAGGCTTATGATCTTGTTAAGAGGCACTTTTACTAGCTTGGATTTCATAAGGACATCCTAGAGTATGTGATTAAGTCCACTAAATGTCAGGCCAATAAAGCTGAAAGATTGAGGATGGGAGGACTACTCCACTCATTGGACATTCCCAATGGGAAGTGGGAGATTATCTCCATGGATTTCATAGTTGGATTACCTAAGACACGGAGAGGGAATGAATTTGTTTGGGTAATTGTGGATAGGTTAACCAAAATGGCTAGGCTTATTTCGACATGTACTATAGTGAAGACACTTGAGTTGGCTAGACTATTTGTAGTGAACCTATACCGGTCATATCATATTCCTTTAGGCATAGCTTTTGATTGGGATAGGAATTTTACTAGCCACTTTTGGAGAGCAATCTTCAAAAGGTTGGATACAAAGCTTAGCATGTGTACAGTCGAGCATCCACAAATGGATGGGCAAACAATCCTAGAGGATATGCTTTGAGCATATGTGAATCAAAGGCAAACTAATTGGGAAGAGTACTTACCTATAGTAGAGTTTGCATATAATAGTGCCAAGCACTCTTCCACTGGGCATAGTCCATTTATGCTTATGTATGGGTTTTAGCCAAGAGCTCCTTATGCAGTAGGATTACAAAATGAGAAAGCTCAAGCTACAAAGGAATTCTTCGAAGAGATGAACGATATGCTTAGGCTTGCTAAGGATAGTATTAGGAGGGCTCAAGACAAGGCTACAACCTATGCTGACCCTCAAAGGACAGACATTGTTGGCAACAACCAGGGCAGCACGTAGAGAAGTGATGTTGGAACCATAGGTAATCTCTTACTTTTTACTCTTCTACCTACATCATCACCATCTCTATTCTCCATCTCCTTCCATCATCATCTTCACCATTTTGGTCATATCCCCATACTCCATCTCCATTTCCTCATTTCATTAGTGAGCATGAGAGAGAGAATTTGTGTGTGTTGTTTTTGCATGTTTCTTGAGTGTTCCTATAGATATGAGCATCCACAGCAGCTGCAGCAACTCCAAAAGGTACAAAAAATGTCTCCACAGGTCCCGGGGCATTGAGCTCCGTCCATCATGACAAACATAAAAAATAGCTTTTTGGTAAAACTGAGTGCGCAAGCATATCTAGGGACCTTGGACATCACAAATCCACAAAACTTTCAAAAAAAATTCGTATTTTCTCTTTCCATCCTGATTGACACCATCAATCATGACACTATCCATCACAGCAAACAGCCTGTCCATCCCGACAAATAGACCATGACGGGCACCCTTGTCCATCGCAATCGACATAAATATCACGGTTGACACTTACATTCGGCCAAAAAACCTATCGATCATGGCACATAGAACCACGATTGACATAAAATAACGTGAAAAACCAAAAACTTATGTCCATCATGACAACCCACAATGGATTGCCTGTCCATCATGGCAATCAGGTGTCCATCATGACAGACACCCGTCCATCACAATTGATAGAAATATCATGATTGACACTCCATTTTGGTGAGAATTCTATCCATCATGATGCAAAAACCCATGACTGACACATATATTCATGCAAAACTCCAAAAAATTATGTCCATCGTGATTGAGACACCCATTGCAATTGACACCATCAATCACGATTGACATTTTCCATCATGATTGACAAGCCACGATGGACAACTCTATCCATTGTGATTGACAACCTTGTCCATCATGAATGATAGGCTATTTCAACCAATTTTTTAGGGTTTTGTAATTTTCAAATTTTGGCCAATTTTGATCATAAATTTCAAGTAATTGGAACATTTTAAGGCCCCAAGCAAGTATTTCAAGAAGTCACATTTGCTTGTTTGCATGTTTTAACCCCAAAACCTTGAATAGTCATAACTTTCTTATCTGAAATCCGTTTCTAGTGATCTTGTTGGAAAGCTCATTTTGAATTCTACGCAAAGCTTGACTAGTTTTTATAAAAGTCATACATTGATTTTTAGATATAGTATTTTGAAGTTGACCTTCCATAGGGGTGAGAAAGCTAAAGGATCCCCAGAGAAGTCATTCATAAAGACAAGTGAAAAATTGGCCTTTAAATTACATGAATAAAAATGGTGTGTTAATTCCATTAAAGTTAACTCTTGATCCAAACTTGGGACTTTTACACGATCATTGAGAGCTCTTGGAGAGACCAAATCAAGGTTCTAGTGTGTGCAAGCTTGGGAACACGCTTCCTGGGCATACAAGGACAACCAAGGAGAGCGACTTGAGTTTGGAAGATCTCTCAATCCCCTCATTCAATTCCTAGCATAGGCTAAGTGAAAATAGAGGTTTTGATTGATTAGATGCACGATAGGAACATTCAAGTTCTAAGAGTTTTTAAATTCTCAAGCTTAAGAATAGATTAATTGCAGTCAAGGCACAACTTAAGGGCAAAGAAGTTAATTTGATTGGATGAAGAACATCAATCACAACAAACTTAAGTGCTCTTGACGATGCATACTTAAAGACAAGGAAATACATCTTAAAGAAATTAAAAGGAACAAGTAATTGATATCAAAGAATCAGCAACGTGATTGTACAAGGATCATTGGGCTGACCAGTTGGGCATATGGACCTTAGATCAGGCAAACACCTAAGGACAGACTGACAAAGTATCTGATCATCGGAGGCTAGTGTCAACCATACAGCCAGGTCATGGGCCCACCAACTTAATGATTATCCCTACATACTCAGTTCAGAAAATGAGTGATTTAGACATTTCCTTTAATATGGAATGACTAGTAGGTAGTGTAAGTACAGCCTATTTATAGGCACCAGAAGGTCCCTATAAGACATAGTTGGATTATATTAGCGGATTATGTGCATGCATCTATGAGGATGGTCTGAGGCGATTAGTTGTTTAACTCAAAAATCCCCATCAACCCTTCACGCTTGAACACCCAATGGTTAAGTTCAAAGAGGGTTCGTATATTGATAAGCAAGGAATGATGTACCTAGGACGAGAACCCAAGACTCCTCAAGGCAAGTTTGTGTTGACCAGAGTGATCACTCTAGAGTGGGTCCCCCAAGACAACAAAAGTATAGAATTGTTCTTGAATAGAGAAATGGAGGAAGCTTTTTGGAGATTCAAGACAGATCAACTTAGCGCAATAGGTGGAGTCACCATCTAGGATTTCAAAGATCCAAAGATTCTAGGTAAAGTTGTCTATTTGGATAACACATCAGAGAGAATGTTCTTGGTAATAGAGCATGGTAGGTATGCATACACTTGGAAGGGTGGCTTGATTTTCCCTCCTCCAAGATCTAATGTTTCCCATGGGCACCAAGGAGCAAGATCATCCCAGACTCATGAAATTCAGAGGGAATGAGTAGAGAGAGACCTAAAGTGAGCTTTGCAAACCCCTTAGGAAGAGATCAATTAGGATAAGATGCATAAAGAATAGGTCAGGAGAGACACAAAAATCCGAGACATCAAAGAGGCATGGATGAATTCCCCTTCCCTAGGCCTAGGGAACACCCCAAAATCTTGAGACCTACTCACTAGTTATGTCGATGAAGAATTACTTCGATGGCATGGGAGATCCATATGATCATGTAGCAGAGTTTGGACAAGTTTTGAGAGCTGAACAAGTTGAGGACTTGTTCACTCAATACAATGCCTTCGGTCTAACTCTCAAGAACACTACCTTAACGTGGTTTCAACCACTACACCAAGGTCAGTTCAAAAATATAGACCAATTTCTAGAAGCATTTATTACTTAATTCTCCAAAAATGGCATCAGACACAATACCTCATCGGTGATACATAGCTTCAAGCAAACACCTCAAGAGATGGTTAGAGACAATTTAGAAAATACCTCAAGAGATGCCCTGTGCCAGAGTTACCCACACCATCCAAACAAGTGGCATTATCTCTAGATGGTTTGTTAAGTACCAAATTGAGATCTTATATGTACTTGAAGGACCCTATATCCATAGAAGAGTGTGTACGCATGTGCATAGACATTGAGGATAATCTAGGGGAGCAATTAGAGCTTTCAAAAATCTATAAAGGTTCATATAGGTCTACTAGCCTCACTTCCAAACCTTCTACATCTATAGAGGAACTTGCAGAGAAGGTAGCTCAGAATTTAGGAGTCTCTAGCAAACAAATATCTAGATTTGCCCCAGTGAAAGGATGTTATACCTGTGGAGGAGACCATATGGCTAATGTATACCCAATGATGGCTCAACCCCAAGTGAACCCTAACAAACAATATTGCACCATAGAAAGGAGATATAACAAGCAAGTGGTTAGGCAAAATTATCCATAGCCATATTCACAATTGGGGAGATACTAGAACCAATACCCACCATAGTAGTATGGTAGACCATAGCAACCCTACCAGCCACACTATTAGGTACAACAAAAGCCTCAACTAGTGTTAGTTCAACAACCTCCACCTCCATCCAATGTGATCCTAATGAAGTATACTGTCAATGAAGAAAATTTGAATAGAGCCTTAGTGCCAGCATCACCATTGATCTCAAAAAGTGACCCGAATAATCACAGTTTTGACTCGGTTCAACTAGATAGTCTAGCAGCCTACAATATGCAGTCACCATAGCATAATGAGACTCACTCTTATGAAGACCCTAGAGAACCTAGTTAGGAGCCAGAATACGCTAATGTCATGTACACGAATCCTAATTCTAGGCCCCAACCTAGATAGATAAGACCCCCAACACCTAAAGGACCGTCCTACAGATGCCAAGGAGATGACTTCAGACGTGATTGCCCTATACCTACACCTATGCAATCCTAATCTGTGACAATTCAAGGTTTTTGTCAAGATTGTGGGAAGGAGCACATCTTATGAGATTGCCCTAAGAACCCAAACAATGTGCCAAAGATCACTCCTATTAATGTCATTTGGGTTAGTAGTAGATTCTACTAAAGTATGACTTCCATTACCCCAGTGCAAATAGTCACCAGAGCTCAGGCATTACAACAAAACCAAGGCTTAGGGCAAGAAAAGAGCTCCAAGGTTAGTGAGAGTGAAATTATAACTATGAAAAGGATAAGAGCTTGGAAGGATAGTCGTGAGCAAATGAAGAGACAATGGTCTAAGAAAATGAGTGAGCGTGAGGAAAGCTTCAGAGAAACAAAGACCAAGATAGTTGAACTCACATCTCAAATGCACTCTCACACATCACCACCACCACCATCCCCATCAACTTCTAATCCAGCACATTCTAGTCCACCTCAGATAACCCCACCACCACCTAGAGTAGGATCAGTCTTAGTAGATCCCACTCCTGAAGACCTATACATGATGCTCAAAGCATATCCGACGAGAATGCAAGGATGGCCAAACATGATAGATCATGAAAAATGTTACCCTAGAGCTGACCTAAAGATTGAAAGAACAAAGCTTTGTGCAAAGATGGTAGAATTGGCTCAAACCATGTTTGAAGCGAATCACCTCTTCAATTACTCTAGTTCAGCTAAGACTTAGTTACACTTTGATGGACTATTAGAAATATTGGGAAAGATGATGGCTGATTTGGGAAAACAAGCTACATCATAGGTGAGTAACATCAGAAGTGAAGGATAATCCTTCCTCTCAAGGATGCTTACATTCCCAACTCCATTGAGTCAAGAACCTCTGCTTCTATGAATCAATACTCACAAGAATTTCTAAAAATTCAAGAAGAGAAATGGGCAAAAGAAATTGAAATCCTCCTCCCATTGAAATTGTGGATGACTTACATGATCAATTCCCACAAGATATTCCTTCTATTTATGGAGAGCAAGAGGATAGCTAGTTTAGTGAGCGATTAGACTTCCACTCTAATTCCTTACAAGAATTGCTGCATTTCACCGGTCCATGGGAAGCAAAGTCTACCTGCATGAGAGCACCCATGGTCACGATATGGAATGAAGACTCAGTCATACCTAGGAATATGGAAGTACTAAAGAACACAAAAGTGCAGTGCAACCTCACTTTAGAAGAGCTACTCAAGGTTAAACCCGTTTCAAGTAGCAAAATCTAATTTCTAGGTAGGATCACATTGAATAGTGCTAGAAATACCCTTGGATAAGATCAGAGATATACAGGAGTTGCCATTGCTACCACTCCCCTATGGAAGCGTTGGGGCAAACCAGCACTCATGCCAATGATAATGAAATTATAGCTAGCTGATGGTCACATAGAGAGACCTTTAGGACTACTAGAAGGGATAACTCTCACTACTTGTGGTGTAGAGTTTGAGCATACTTTTGCCATATGTGACTTTGGCAAAAAGTAGGCCTATGAGATGATTTTAGGAAGACCATTCATGAGACAGTTGCAAGAAGTACAAGATTGGGGAACCAATTCCTTGTATTTTCAACACTTACGTGCTACAATTAAAGTCAATCTCAAAGACTACTCTCATAGAGACGTGCCCCCTATATAGTGGAATCCCATCCATAGAGCCACATATGATACAGACTCAGTGCATTCCATAGGATTTGGATCCTCATGGATGCATGAAGATACTCACCTATGGATGTGCAAAGTTATAGAAGAAGAAGAAGAAGAGAAAAGAGAAAAAACCAGAGAGGTAGGTGTGAAGGGAACTCATAGATCAATTTGAGACCCAACCTATGCACCTATAGTATTTCCAGACGAAGAATTCAAACCTCATGGTTGGGTTGAAATTGTAGCCACAATGGATGTAGCCATCACTTAAGAGCAATGGACACCACACTATGATGAAGATGGCTATGACATTTCAATCTTCACTATAGAACCAATCATGTGTGCTTTGGTTATTGAAGAATATGAGCCTAGTACGGAAGAACTTGAAGAAGAAAGTGACTCAGAGTTAGAACCAATTATTATGGATCCTTTTTGTGCATTAGAAGAGGAATTCCTCTATGAAATAGAAGCTCACCCTCAAGGAAAAGGAGAGCTTACAAAACGATGTGAGACTAGTCACACAGGTAACCACGAAGAGTGAAAGCAAGAAAAGAAAGAAGAGAGAACTACCACTATAAGAGGAAGAATCTTTGTTTGAGGTTCTTGAAAAATTTTAAAAGTATGAGATGGAGGATACAGAAGTCATGATGAGGACGTCTAAACAAGAAACACTCACAGGAGTGGCCTATGATAACAAAAAAACAATTAAAAAAATTATTGTGACCATAGAAGAAGGTCAAGAATGATGTACATACCTAGGACATGATTTGATAGAGGACAAGGAGCAAGAGTTGATAGCCTTGCTAAGAGAATACAGAGATGTGTTTGCATGGAGTTATAAGGACTTAAAAGGAGTAGACCCTGACATATGCTCACATATGATTCCCATGACCTCAGAAGCCAAACCCTCTAAGCAAAAGCCATACACATATAATGGCAATTATGCTGCAAAGATCAAGGAAGATATAGATCGGTTGATAGAAGTTGGATTTATCTATGAAATTGAGCACACTGAATGGGTATCCTCCATTGTAGTGGTGCCCAAAAAGAATGGAAAGTTACATGTATGCATTAACTTGAAGAAGGTTAATGCAGCCACTATTCAAGATAGCTATCCGCCTTCTATCATTGAGCATCTATTAGAAAGAGTGGCAAGAAAGGAAGTATATAGCTTCCTTGATGGCTTCTTTGGCTACAATCAAGTGGCCATTAAGACCAGCATAAGATAGATTTTGCCACAAAGTGAGGCATATTCATTTTTTCGCTAATGCCATTTGGTCTTACCAATGTGACTGCTACCTTTCAAAGGTTGATGTGTCATGTGTTTAAATAGTTTTTGCATAAAAACTTGGAAGTCTATGTTGATGATCTATGTGCTCATTCCAACATTAGACAAACACATATACCTGAGCTAACACAAATCTTTGAACACATGTAGAGAGTACAAGGTCTGCCTAAACCCAGAAAAGGGTGTTTTTATGGTTAAGCAAGGCAAGATTCTAGGATACATAGTGCCAAAGAATGGCATATCCATGGATGAGGAGAAAGTTAGAGCAATCGCAGAGCTACCCAGGCCAAAAAACATCAAGGAGGTACAAGCTTTCATGGGGCATTACAGATATTATCGACGTTTCATTCACATGTATGCGATCATTGCAAAGTCGTCGTACTCTCTTTTGACTAACTTTGAATGGATAGACGAATATGAAAACTCCTTTAATGAGCTTAAGAGACCATTGTGTTTAGCACCAATCTTGATTACCTTGTATTGGAACAAGCCATTCCACATTGAAGTGGATGCATCCAATTATGAAATAGTGTGTGTACTAGCACAACCTAGTGGTGAAGGGAATATGGATCTTCCTATTGTGTATGCCAATAGACAATTGAATGCGGCTGAACAAAATTATACAACTACTAAATGAGAAGGATTAGGCATGGCATATGTAGTAAAAAAAAAATAGACATTATTTTCTTTCAAATAAGTTGAAATTTTTTACAGACCATCAAGCACTATTATACCTTGTGAACAAACCTTGTAATACTAGTAGATTAGTAAGATGGTTTCTCTTACTAATGGAATATGACTTGGAAGTTGTGGTTAGGAAAGGTAGGACTCACCTTAGGGTGGATCACCTTTCTAGACTAACTTCACGAGAGTCCCCTCAAGGAGTATCAGATGACCTTCCTAATGATTACTTGTTCAATCTAGAAGTAGTGCTTGATTGGGCCAAGAACATAGTGCCTATTCTCACCTTTGGCCCTAAACATCCTATATTGAGAACTAAAGATAAGGAAGTAGTCAAATCTCAAAAATACCACATACTGGCAAGCAACATGTATAAGCACACCGATCAAGGCATATTGTCTTGTTGTGTAGATGAAGATGAGCATGCAAAGTGGTTGCAGATAGCACATGTAGGTGCATTACAACAACATCACTCCAACATTGAACCCTAAAAATGCTACTAAGGCTAGGAGTGCATTGGCCAACTATGGAAGAATATGTCCATAAGTCTGGCTAACATCTAACCTCAAAGAATGACATGTTGGTATTGTAGAGGAAACATGGTATTATCATGTTTGCTATGCAATGCTAATATGATTTTCTTCTTCCAATAGATAAGCATCAGACACTATGAGACATATCATGGTTGAAGTAGCAGGAACCAACTTTCAAGAAGGCACAAGTCACCAAGTTGTTGATATGCAAAGCTTGCCCATCACGCCTGAGATGAATGAATGACCTGAGGACTTCCAAGCCATACAGATCATACCCATAGAAGACCCCCCGAGCAGTCATACCATGTCGATAGGCAAAACTTCCCATTGGTTTAGTGAAGTGGTAGGACCATTTAGAGAGGCATTATACCTTTGAGAGGCATAGCTAGAGTTCAATGGCAAGTGCAGAAAGTACCATTTCTTCACCCGAGAGTTTGAGAAGTTACAGAATCTGGAAGAGCTATGTCTAGTGTGGCAAAGAGTAGAATTAGATATTTACTTCGGTGCTCAGCTTCCCAAATTCGACTTCATGTGATGCTATTATCTTATCAACACCTTGTGGACACATCAACAGTCCAAAGCTGAAGGACATGAGCAAACATGAAGTGGTAAGAGGTCTTCCAAAATTTAATAGCATTGGACTACATGAGTTATGTGAAGCTTGTCAACTAGGAAAGCAAACAAGGTAGCCATTCAAGAGGAGCAATTATGTGGCCCCAAATGTCTTGGACTTGATACATACAGATGTATGGGGACCAACCCAAGAGGCATCAATGGCTGATAATAGATTTTTTGTCACCTTCATTGATGATCAAGGTATGGCTATTTTGTATGAAGCAAAAATCAGAGGTTTTTTCTATATTCAAAAGATTCAAAGTCAAAGTTGAAAAAGAAACAGGAAGGTCTATCAAAACCTTAAGGTCCGATGGTGGAGGAGAATACTTCTCCAAAGAATTTTTCAGATTTTCTCAAGCACAAAGGTTTTAGGACCAGAGGCATCTACATCAAATGAAGAATGTTCAACATGGAGGGGGAGTCATTCTGTGTCTCCAAAATCAGCTCATAGTAGAGTCGAAGAAGCAAGTGCTACTCCAAACAGTGAGATAGATGCAAGTGAAGAAGAATATGAAGAGGTAATCACTCCGAAGGTAAAGCTGAATAGGTTAAAGAAGAAACTTTCTAAAGGCAATGAAAGAAGATCTTCAAGGACAAGGTATCCAACTCAAAGGTTGAGTTATGATAGTTTCATGGCGACACATTTTGCATACATGATGCAGATTATCAAATACAGAGAGCTTGAGACATATGAAGGAGCTTGAATACAAAAGAAATGGAAGCAAGCTATAAAAGAGGAGATCAAAGCTCTCAAAGATAATCACACATGGGAGCTAGTGCCAAAGAAAGAAGGTATGAAGATTGTTCCAAACAAATGGGTGTTTAAAGTAAAAAGGAATGTGGATGGTTCACTAGCTAGATATAAAGCTAGATTAGTTGCCTAAGGATTTAAACAAACACGAGGCATAGATTATGATGAAGTTCTCAACCCTATTGCAAAGATGGGAACTATTAGAACATTAATAGCAATTATTGCTTCAAGGAGATGGCCACTATATCAACTCGATATCAAAAATGCTTTTCTTAATGGAGAACTACAAGAAGAGGTATACATGAGTCAACCGGTTGGATTTGAGGATGAAAACCATCCAGATTTTGTTTGTAGGTTGAAGAAGGCACTTTATGGCTTGAGGCAAGCACCAAGAGCATGGAATCAGAGATTTGTAGAATATCTAACTAAGTGTGGATACAACCCAAGTAGTGCAGATCCTTCATTGTACATGAAGAAGGAAGAAAATAGGGAGGTATATATTTGCATATACGTCGATGACCTCATCATAACAAGAAATGGTGTTACAGGGATTAAAGATATCAAAGGGAAGCTTGGTAATGTTACCGTTAGTGTCCATGTGAAAGGCCAAATGGCCACCGGACACTTCTTTGTATATGTTCTTTAATAAAACATATAGTGGCCTGGTCAGTCACAGACTGAAAGTTCGACCGCATTTGTAAAACCTAAGAAGTCTGTCTTCGTGCTCCCTGTGTACTGTGTTTTCTGCGTATTCTACAACATCTGTGCGTAGTACTGTGTGTGGCGACTAGGGCTCGGTTTTCTACTTTGAGCATATCGTCGTGGAGCTCTCGAGAAGGAGAGTCCAGTGTGGTGCACGCCATCGAATTACTTCACTGGTATCAGAGCAGTTCGAGGCAAAAAGCTTTGTACCTTTTGTGCGAGCGAAGCGAGCACCCCCCCCCCCCCCCCCCCAGGTTTTCTCCAAGGCTTTCGACTAAGGCGGCGACCAAGGCATAGACCTTGGCATACCTTGTCATCCGAGTCACCGAAGTCACCGTTGGCACCGTTGGCTGCGCGCGAGGGAGGACCTCAACGATCAAGGAATATAGAGGTTCCCGGTACTTCCCGGGAGGTCACCCATCCCAGTACTGTTCCCCCCAGAGCTCGGCAATCTCTTGCCACTAAGCTACACTCTTGTGGTGTTTGAAGAAGGGGAAAGACTAAGGTTGGCATTACCTTGAACAAGTTTTGGTCCCTCAAAGCTTCATTTTTGCTTTTAAAGCCTATTTTTGAAGCAATTTTGGGGTGTTTTTGGAGCCATTTTGGAGTACTTTCGCACGTAGTTCTCTTCACACAGGTCCAAGAACATCAAGAAGAGTGTTCCTTGTACTTCTCAGACAATAAATATCAACCTTTGGGGCTGTATTTTCAGCCACACTCGTAAAACTACAGGTTTCTCGAGGGGCTTTCAGTTTTGGTGGGAGCAGTCGCTGCAAATTTATGCAGGTTTTTAAAGCCTAAAACATCAGAGTTGACAGACACTTGCAAGTGTTATTGGCTAGTTTTTTGGGCTGTGTATTCAGCCTTTCAGTGTCATTTTACTGCATATATTGAGCACATACACACCATGTACGCTTTTGTGGATACCGCTTATGTACGTCCATGTGGGCATTGATATAGCGGTTACGTTCTTTGCATAAAGCCTTTTACGTTTGATAAAGAGGGTCGTGGTGAGGTTTTCTTAACTGGGAGACACCCAGATGTCGGGGTCTCTTCGGTGATGCAGGTGGAAGACTTACCCAGCCTCGCCATAGGAGATGTATGATAGTTGTTCATAGGTGCTCGATAAGCCTAGTTGGCTTCTATTGGGTAACTCATTATATGCAGTGGAGTCAGTGATTCACTATGCAGGTAGACATGTTAGTACTTGCAGTTTTATGATACTTTGACACTGGTCATATACTAATTTTGCAGAGGATACTCTGGCAAAATTTTTCCAGATTTCTGGTTTAGTCAACTATATAGTGGTCGATTTACTCCTTGATACACTTATTTGTTGGTGTTTGGACTCTTCTAGCTCCATTATCATTCTATTCAGTTCTCTACGATCATGGCATCAGAGGTCTCAGGCACATCCGGTGGATCAGGGTCTAGTGCTAGCGTTCCGAGGAGGAGCTATAACTTGCAGGGCAAAGACCATTTTGAGATCCGAAAATTTGATGGCACAAACTTTGCTCTATGGAAGAATCAGATTAAAGATGTGCTGATTCAAAGAAGGCAATGGAAGCCAGTAAATGGGATTTCAAAGAAGCCTGCTGACATGGATGAAGATGATTGGGATGAGTTAGATGAAATGGCCAGGTCTACCATTCGCTTGCACCTAGCAGATAATGTTTACTTTACAGTATTAGACTGTGAAAGTGCAGAGGAGCTTTGGAAGAAGTTATGCAATACATATGAAAAAGAGACGGCATCAAATAAAGTATATCTGATGAGAAAATTATACGACCTTCGTATGAAGGACACAGATAGTGTTGCTGCTCATCTAAATGAGTTTGATGCCATATTCTCCCAGTTACAGGCTCAGAAAATGGATATGGACAATGAAATGAAAGCAGTATTGCTGTTATGCACCCTGCCATCATCATGGGATACATTTTGCACAGCTATTAGCAATAGTGCACCAGGTGGTAAACTCGTCTATGATGACATATGTGGAGCACTCTTGAGTGAGGAGATTCGTAGAAAATCTATGGTTGGCACTCAGAGTGGAGATGCATATAATGTTCGTGATTCTTACCAAGGAAAGAATCAACAACGTGGCAGGAGCAAGAACAAGGAAAAGAATGGTCAACGGAATAAGAGCAGAAGTAAATCAAGGAAGAGGGAAATTGAATGCCATTATTGTCATAAGAAAGGACACATGAAGAAAGACTGTTATGCATTAAAGAATGCTAAAGGTAAAGGACAGAATGTTGATGGGCATGTTAAACAGTTACCTGCACCATCTACTTCGACTGTGAAGATTGAAGAAATTAATGCTATTTCTGATGATGCTGATGTGTTGACACTTGATAGTACTGTGCCATCTGAGGCACTTATGGCTGATTCTCTTTCCCACACCTGGCTGCTAGATTCTGGTGCTTCTTTCCATGTGACACCACATAGAGAATGGTTCTCTAATTATGCAGCAAAGTCTCTTGGTACCGTGAGACTTGGTGACTCTTACCAGTGTGATGTTGTGGGGATTGGAGATGTGGTTGTGCAGTTCATTGACGGTTCAAAATTTACTATGCATAATGTACGCCATGTACCTCAGTTATCACGCAGTTTGATGTCAGTTGGTCAACTTGATGACCTTGGTTACAAGGTGGTCTTCTATGCTCAGTCCTTTCGTATATCAAAGGGAAATATGGTTATTGCAAAAGGAAGGAAAGTTGGCTCACTTTACCCTTTATTTGTATCACAGAAAGAACACTTGTTAGCTGTTACTGAACAGCCTATGGCTTGTATTTGGCATGGTCGTTTGGGCCATATATCTCGTAGTGGAATGGAAAATCTTTCTCGTTCTGGCTACTTACCTGTGTTATCTTTCTCTGATTTTTCATTTTGTGAGCATTGTCAATATGGAAAGCAAACCAGAAATGTGCATAAAATGCACATTGACTCTTCAATTCAGCCTTTAGATCTTGTTCATACAGATGTGTGTGGTCCTATGCCCACTAGGTCCTTAGGTGGTTCTCTTTACTTTGTTACTTTCATAGATGATGCTACTAGAAAAGTCTGGGTATATCCTATCAAATCGAAGGATGATGTATTCCCTACTTTCAGAAAATGGCTTGCTTCAGTTGAGACTGAAAAAGGAACTAAGCTTAAGGCTTTACGTTCAGATAATGGGGGTGAGTATACCTCACATGAATTCAGCCTTTTCTGTCAGTGTAGAGGGATTCGTAGAGAGTTTACAGCTCCTTATACCCCAGTACAGAATGGTGTAGCTGAGAGGATGAATAGAACTATTCAAGATAGAGTAGTCTCTATGTTGCATCATGCAAACCTCTCACAAGGTTTTTGGGCAGAAGCAGTATTGACTGCAGTTCATGTGATTAACCTTTCACCTAGTATTGCCAAAGGTCTGAAAGTGGCACAAGAGTTATGGACAGGGAAACCACCATATTATGATCATCTTCGAGTTTTTGGGTGTGAAGCATATGTTCATATACCCAAGAATCTTAGACAGAAGTTGGACCATAAGTCAAAGAAATGCATTTTTCTTGGATATGGTCGAGAAGGACAATTTGGATATCGCTTATGGGATCCTGAAACACGGTCAGTGATCAGAAGTAGTGATGTCATTTTTAATGAGTCTAAGATGCATAAACAGCTGATTAAGGAGGTTGAAGTGAGAAGAGTGGTGTTTGAGGATACTAGTCCTCCGGTTAGCATGCATAAAAATGCTGCACATAGGGATGTTCAAGAGAATGTCCATTCAGATCAGTCTGCACATGTTCCTGTTCAGCAACCATTGAGACGTTCTGCACGTGTCTCATATCCACCTGATAGATATGTTCCAGGTTTAGATTTTGTTATGCTAACAGATGCCGGTGAGCCCTCTTGCTACAAAGAGGCTATGCAGACAGAGAATCATGTCAAGTGGGAGCGTGCCATGAAGAGTGAGTTGGATTCTATTCACAAGAATGGTACTTGGGACTTAGTACCTTTGCCAAAGGGAAGGAAAGCTTTACCATGTAAATGGGTATATAAGCTGAAATTCACATCAGATAGTGCTTCTCCAAAATATAAAGCACGACTTGTTGCAAAGGGTTTTAAGCAACAACATGGTGTTGATTTTGAGGAAATCTTCTCCCCAGTGGTCAAGATGACTACTTTGCGCATGTTGCTTGGATTCGTTGCAATGGAGGACTTAGAGCTAGTCCAAATGGATGTGAAAACAGCTTTCTTGCATGAAGATCTTACAGATGAGATCTATATGGAACAACCAGAGGGTTATGTAGTTCCTGGCAAGGAAAGTCTAGTTTGTAAGCTCAAGAAGAGCTTGTATGGACTTAAACAGTCTCCTAGACAATGGTACCAAAAGTTTGATGCTTTTATGAAGTCCCAAGGCTATTCTCGGAGCAATGAGGATCATTGTCTCTACACAAAGAGATGTTCTGATGGCAGCTTGATATGCTTGATACTTTACGTCGATGATATGTTGATTGCTGGGAAGTCCTCTTATGATTTGTCAATTCTCAAAAAGAAGTTGAGTCAGACATTTGATATGAAGGATTTGGGGGATGCCAAACATATTCTTGGCATGCGCATTACTCGTGATAGGAGTAAAAGATGCATATACTTGTCTCAAAGTGAGTACATATCCAAAGTACTTCATCGATTCAATATGCAGGGTGGAAAGGCATTGAGTACACCTTTACCCACATATGTGAAATTGAGCAAGGATGACTGCCCCAAATCAGATGAGGAAAAGGAATTCATGACCAAAATTCCCTATCAGTCTGCTGTTGGTAGTCTCATGTATGCTATGGTAGCTACGAGACCAGACATTGCATTTGCAGTGGGAGTTGTGAGCAGATATATGTCTAATCCTGGCAAGAAACATTGGGAAGCGGTCAAAATGATTTTGAGATATCTGAGTGGCACTAAGGACAAGTGTCTATGCTTAGGTAGAGGGAAAGCATCCATTCTTGGTTACACAGATTCTGACTATGATGGTTGTGTAGACAATCGTAAGTCTACATCAGGGTACATTTTTCATTTTGCTGGAGGTGCTATCTCTTGGAGATCTCGTCTTCAAGAATGTACAGTTGTTTCCACCACAGAAGCAGAGTATGTTGCAGCAAGTGAGGCATGTAAGGAAGCATTGTGGCTTTCTCGTCTTGCTTGTGATATGGGTTTGCCTCAGCATGTACCTCACTTGCTCAGTGATAGTCAGAGTGCCATTGCTTTGGCTAAGAATCCGGTCTATCATGCAAAGACCAAGCACATTGAGGTGAGGTATCACTTCATTAGAGATTGCTTAGCCACTGAGAGCATTATTCTTGAGAAGGTTCACACTCGAGATAATGCTGCAGATGCTTTGACTAAAGCTCTACCACAGGATAGCTTTCGACACTGTTGTCACTTGATGGGGGTTACTTGATTCTTGATCTTACACAGTCACTTGTATACTGTGTAACATGCCCATCAGGTGGGAGGTATAGTTTGTATACTTACACTCAGGTATTCTTTATCATTCTTTCTTTTTTCTCCCATAGTTACTCTGGCCATATTGGCCTTTAGTGGGAGATTGTTACCGTTAGTGTCCATTTTGTATACTTACACTCAGGTATTCTTTATCATTCTTTCTTTTTTCTCCCATAGTTACTCTGGCCATATTGGCCTTTAGTGGGAGATTGTTACCGTTAGTGTCCATGTGAAAGGCCAAATGGCCACCGGACACTTCTTTGTATATGTTCTTTAATAAAACATATAGTGGCCTGGTCAGTCACAGACTGAAAGTTCGACCGCATTTGTAAAACCTAAGAAGTCTGTCTTCGTGCTCCCTGTGTACTGTGTTTTCTGCGTATTCTACAACATCTGTGCGTAGTACTGTGTGTGGCGACCAGGGCTCGGTTTTCTACTTTGAGCATATCGTCGTGGAGCTCTCGAGAAGGAGAGTCCAGTGTGGTGCACGCGATCGAATTACTTCAGGTAAGGAGTTTAAAATTTCAGATCTTGGAGAGCTAAAATATTTCTTATGCATTGAAGTTGTTTATGGAAAGAGTGGCATCTACTTGATGCAAAGGAAGTACTTGTTGGATGTTCTTTTCAGATTTGGAATGAGTGAATGCAAACCACTCACTCAACCCATGGACACAAATACAAAGATTTGTTCAAATGATGGAGAACCATTGGAAGATGTAACAACATACAGAAGCATTGTAGGATCATTAATCTATGCAAACATTGCAAGACCTGACTTATCTTATTTTGTTGGTGTACTTTCTCAGTTTATGCAAGCCCCGACAAGTGAACATTTAAATTTAGCCAAGAGAGTGTTGAGATACATAAAGCATACACTTAATCATGCTTTGTTTTACAAGTTTGATGAAGAATTGCAGGTCAAAGGCTTTAGCGATGCTGATTGGGCAGGTTCAAAGGAAGATAGAAGATCAACCTCAAGTTATGTGTTCATGATAGGAAGCAAACCTATCACATGGAGCTCAAAGAAACAACCTATTGTTGCACTTTCATCTATGGAGGATGAATATAGAGGATTAGCATTTGCCACATGTGAAGCAATGTGGATTAAAAAGCTTTTGGCTGATCTTCGAGTGCAAGTTGGAACCATCCCTATATACGGTGATAACATGTCCAGTATTTACTTGGCAAGCTATCCTATGTTTCATGCAAGGAGCAAGCACATAGAGGTCGACTACCATTATGTAAGGGAGGAGTTATTGAGCAAAGATGTGGAGATAAAGTTCATCAAAACCAAAGAGCAGGTTGTAGATATGTTTACAAAGTTCTTGAATTCTTTTAAACTCAAAGGTTTCAAGGATGTGATAAATTTGCACGACATGGTTGAAGATAACTCCCAAATGAGCTTGAGGGGGAGTGTTGAAGATAAAGGTACAAGATCATTTTCATATGAGCTATGCTTGGATAAATTTAACAAATATAAAGATAAAGGAAAAGAAGAAAAGAAAGATAAAAATAAAAGAAAAAAGTCTAGTCAAAATTCATGATGAGTAAGAGATACAATATCTTGCCTTGTAGTTAGTGGCATGTAGTGGGAAAGTGGTGAGTTAAGAAGGAGGAACAAACTTCTTCACATGCTCATTGGTTATAAAAGTGAAGTGGGAGCATGTTCAAAACAAGGAGAGAAAAAGGCAAGAGCTCTCAGTAGTTCGATATGGCCATTTTGTCAGTCTACCTTCCCTTAGACTCCTTCCAGCCACACATCAGTTTGTATAGAGCTCTATTGTGAAGCTCATATCTCAGTTTATATTTTACCATTTCTTGCATTTAAATAGTCATTGGAAAGCTTATCTTGTGTACTTAATGTATCGCAAATATCACCTTCAAAGCTTACATATTTTGTGAGATATCAGTGAAAGAGTGAACTCCAATTTTTCAGTATACATATGTAGACAGGTAGTCTATTTTGGTCGGTTAAGTGTCCCGACCGAAACATATCCAGATTTCTTGATTTTTGACTTGTTGGAAAGCTCTTGGCGTGCACTTTCTTTATCCAAAATATCTATTCTGAAGATTTATGTTCTGTGAGATATCTGTCAGAGAGTGAAGTCCAATTTTATAGTGTACTTATGTGTGCAGGTGATCTATTTTGGTTAGTTGACTTGCCTAACCAAAACTCATTTAAATTAATTGTTTTTTAGCTTGTTGGAAAGCTATTTGTGTCTACGTTCTCTGAATCAAATATCTTTCTCAAAGGATATATATTCAGAGAGTTATCAGTCCGAGAGTGAAGTTTAGTTCTTCAGCATACTTGTGTGACAGGTAGTTCATATTTGTCAGTTGCGTTTCCTAATCAAAACTTGTCCAAATTAAGTTATTTATAGCTTGTTAGAAAGCTCTCTTTCTCTACTTTGATTGATTAAAGGCAGTTCCATTTGTGTTTTGTATTGAGAGCAGCAAACTATCTAAGGTGCAACTATTCGTCCAAGTGCTAGACATACAAGGGTTCACTACACATTTCCATTGCACATAGGAGAACTCATTATCCACAGTTGGTATCAGAGCAAACTTGGTGTTGAAGCTTCATCAATAGATCTGGAGTTAAAGCAAAGCAAAAGAGGAGCTACAAAATAAGAGGGAGCTTCACAAACGCAAGAGCAAAGGACAATATAACTATTCAAGGTAACTCTCAAAGTCTTTGATACTCTTGAATGGCTGACTTGGACCAACAAGTAGAGAAGTTAGATAAGGATAACTATCCCATGTGGAATTTTAGAATGACCAACTACCTAATGGGCAAAAGCATATGGGGTATTGTGAGCGGCGATGATTCTCAACCTCAAATCAATCAAGCTATGGCCAATGAAGTCCAAAGGAGGCAAGCAAAAGAATGGGAAGAGAGGAATAGGAGAGTCATGTTTCTCATTTTTCAAGTCATTAATAATGCCATGGTAGGGCATATTCAACATCTAGAGAAAGCTAAGGATGCTTGGGAAGCTCTTGAAAGGATGTATTCAACAAATACCAAAGCTAGGAAACTTCAACTCAAGAATGAGTTGAACACAATCAATGAAAGTTTGAGTCAATCCATAGCTGAATATACTTTGAAGATTAAGGAGCTAAGTGACGCTTTAGATTCTATTGGCACAACCGTTGAAGACAAAGATCTTGTGTGTTATACTCTCAATGGATTGAGAGAAGATGAAAGATGGAAGCCTTTTATAACTTCCATTAACTTGAAAGATGCATATCTAGGTTTTGAACAACTAATCCCTCATCTTGTCACAGAAGAGCTTAGCTTTGGTGGCCCCAAAGGAAAGGACAGCCACAACCAAATGTTATATTCCGGTCGAGGTAAAGGAGGAAACTCAAGAGAAGGTTGAAGAGGAAAAGGAAGAGGTCACAACAACTCCAACTACAATCAAAAGAATTCGGAAGACAACAAGGATGCATCAAATGCCAACACACAAGGAAGAGGTCGAGGTAGAAGTAGAGGAAGAGGCCGAGGCTCCTACAATTCTCATAAAGGTATAACATGCTATCATTGTGGTAAAGTAGGACACTCTGCTAGTGATTGTTGGTTGAAGAATGGAAGACCAAATGGAGGCAATCAAAGGAACCAAAGAAACTATGCAAGCACCTCAAGTGAAGGAAGCAAGGACACACTACTTGCAATGAGACATGAGTATAGAACCTCTTGTGAAGATGACAAAAAATGGTACATTGATTCAGGTTGTAGTAACCATATGTCATGCCAAGGAAGTTTGTTCACTAATCTACAGGTACCAAGTGGAAAAGGATGTGTTGAAACAGGTGATGATACTCAACACATGATTGAACAAATTGGAGATATAAGGCTTGGAGATACAAGTAGAGCAAAGGTACTATCTAATGTTCTTCATGTTCCTACAATTTCAAAGAACTTGATTTCACTAGGACAAATGGTAGAGAAGGGTTATCATGTCATATTCAATGTGAATGGGCGCTTCATAAAGAATCCAAAGGAAGGCTTCAAGGTCATTGCTCGAGGTAGAAGAGAAGGAAGGATGTTCACTTTGGACGTCCAACATCCACATGGAAAGGTCATGTACATTCAATGTGGGAACAAGAAGATTTCAGAGCTGCTCTTATGGCACAAAAGAATAGGACACACCAACATTCCAAAGCTGAAGGACATGAGCAAACATGAAGTGGTAAGTGGTCTTCCAAAATTTAATAGCATTGGACTACATGAGTTATGTGAAGCTTGTCAACTAGGAAAGCAAACGAGGTAGCCATTCAAGAGGAGCAATTATGTGGCTCCAAATGTCTTGGACTTGACACATACGAATGTATGGGGACCAACCCAAGAGGCATCAATGGCTGGCAATAGATTTTTTGTCACCTTCATTGATGATCAAGGTATGGCTATTTTGTATGAAGCAAAAATCAGAGGTGTTTTCTATATTCAAAAGATTCAAAGTTGAAGTTGAAAAAGAAACAGGAAGGTCCATCAAAACCTTAAGGTCTGATGGTGGAGGAGAATACTTCTCCAAAGAATTTTCAGATTTTCTACAAGAGAATGAGATCAAAAGGCAATTCACTTGTAGGTATACACCACAACAAAATGGAGTAGCTGAGAGGAAAAATAGGCAAATTGCTGAAATTGCAAGATGCATGCTCAATGAGATGAAGGTACCATTGTACTATTGGGCTGAAGCTACCACAACCACCATTTACTTGATGAATAGGTGCACAACATCGGGAATACATCACTTGACTCCAGAGGAGGTATATTCTGGTAAGAAACCTGATCTTACACACCTCAAAGTGTTTGAATGTGTTTGCTTTGTTCACATTCCACAAGAAGTTAGAACAAAGATGGAACCAAGGTCAGAAAAATGCATTTTTATCGGCTACTCGACGAAGCAAAAAGGATACAAGTGTTACAACCCTAGAACAAAGGAATTAAGATTCTCGCGAGATGTGGTCTTTAATGAACTAAGACCATCGTATGAAGATAAAGGAAAGGAAAAGATTCTTGAAGAAGATTGTGATGATTATGCACGAACAAATCAAAGAGAAGTTCAACAATCAAGCACAAAGGTTTCAGGACTAGAGGCATCTACATCAAATGAAGAATGTTCAACATGGAGGGGGATTCCTTCTGTGTCTCCAAATTCAGCTCATAGTAGAGTCGAAGAAGCAAGTGCTACTCCAAACAGTGAGATAGATGCAAGTGAAGAAGAATATGAAGAGGTAATCACTATGAAGGTAAATCTGAATAGGTTAAAGAAGCAACTTTCTAAAGGCAATGAAAGAAGATCTTCAAGGACAAGGTATCCAACTCAAAGGTTGAGTTATGATAGTTTCATGGTGACACATTTTGCATACATGATGCAGGTTATCAAAGACAAAGAGCCTGAGACATATGAAGAAGCTTGCACACAAAAGGAATGGAAGCAAGCTATGAAAGAGGAGATCAAAGCTCTCAAAGATAATCACACATGGGAGCTAATGCCCAAGAAAGAAGGTTTGAAAACTGTTCCAAACAAATGGGTGTTTAAAGTATGAATGGTTCACTAGCTAGATATAAAGCTAGATTAGTTGCCAAAGGATTTAAACAAACACAAGGCATAGATTATGATGAAGTTCTCAGCCGTGTGTCAGAGAACTACAAGAAGAGGTATACATGAGTCAACTGGTTGGATTTGAAGATGAAAACCATCCAGATTTTGTTTGCAAGTTGAAGAAGGCACTTTATGGCTTGAAGCAAGCACCAAGAGCATGGAATCAGAGATTGGCAGAATATCTAACTAAGTGTGGATACAACCCAAGTAGTGTAGATCATTCATTGTACATGAAGAAAGAAGAAAATAAAGAGGTATATATTTGCATATACATCCATGATCTCATCATAACAGGAAATGATGTTACAGGGATTGAAGATATCGAAAGGAAGCTTGGTAAGGAGTTTAAAATTCCAGATCTTGGAGAGCTAAAATATTTCTTAGGAATTGAAGTTGTTTATGGAAAGAGTGGCATCTACTAGATGCAAAGGAAGTACTTGTTGGATGTTCTTTTCAGATTTGGTGAGTGAATGCAAACCACTCACTCAACCCATTGACACAAATACAAAGATTTGTTCAAATGATGGAGAACCATTGGAAGATGTAACAACATACAGAAGCATTGTAGGATCATTAATCTATGCAAACATTACAAGACGTGACTTATCTTATGTTATCGGTGTACTTTCTCAGTTTATGCAAGCCCCGACAAGTGAACATTTAAATTCAGCCAAGAGAGAGCATTGAGATACATAAAGCATATAGTTAATCATGCTTTGTTTTACAAGTTTGATGAAGAATTGTAGGTCAAAGGCTTTAGCGATGCTGATTGGGTAGGTTCAAAGGAAGATAGAAGATCAACCTCAGGTTATGTGTTCATGATAGGAAGCAAACCTATCACATGGAGCTCAAAGAAACAACCTATTGTTGCACTTTGATCTATGGAGGCTGAATATAGAGGATTAGCATTTTCCACATGTGAAGCAATGTGGATTAAAAAGCTTTTGGCTGATCTTGGAGTGCAAGTTGGAACCATCCCTATATACGGTGATAACATGTCAAGTATTTACTTCGCAAGCAATCAAATGTTTCATGCAAGGAGCAAGCACATAGAGGTCCACTACCATTATGTAAGGGAGAAGGTATTGAGCAAAGATGTGGAGATAAAGTTCATCAGAACCAAAGAGCAAGTTGCAGATATGTTTACAAAGTTCTTGGATGCTTCTAAACTCAAAGATTTCAAGGATGTGATAAATTTGCAAACATGGTTGAAGATAACTCCCAAATGAGTGTTGAAGATAAATGTACAAGCTCATTTTCATATGAGCTATGCTTGGATAAATTTACCAAATATAAAGATAAAGGAGAAGAAGAAAAAAAAAGAAAAAAATAAAAGAAAAAATTCTAGTCAAAATTCATGATGAGTAAGAGATACAATATCTTGCCTTGTAGTTAGTGGCATGTAGTGGGAAAGTGGTGAATTAAGAAGGAGGCACAAACTTCCTCACATGCTCACTGGTTATAAAAGTGAAGTGGGAGCATGTTCAAAACAAGGAGAGAAAGAGGCAAGAGCTCCCAGTAGTCGGATTTGGCCATTTTGTCATTTTGTCTTCCCTTAGACTCCTTCTTGTTGCACGCAAATTTTTATAGAGCTCTATTGTGAAGCTCATATCTCAGTGTATATGTAACCATTTCTTGCGTATAGACACTCATTGGAAAGCTATCTCTCTTACTTTTTGTATCTCCAATATCTCCTTGAAAGCTTAGATATTCTATGAGATATGAGTGAAAGAATGAACTCCAGTTTTTCAGTATACCTATGTAGATAGGTAGTTTATTTTGGTCCATTAAATTTCCCGACCAAAACATATTCAAATTGCTTGATTTTGTGTTTTTGGAAAGCTCTTGACATGCACTTTGTCTGTCGCAAATATCACATTCAGAAAATTTATATTCTGTGAGATATTTGTCAGAGAGTGAAGTCCAGTTTTATAGTGTACTTATGTGTGGAGGTGATCTGTTTTGGTCAATTGATTTTCCTGACCAAAACTCAGCCAAATTACTTGTTTTTTAGCTTGTTAGAAAGCTATTTGTGTCTACTTTCTTTGAATCAAATATCTTTGTCAAAGGATATATATTCATAGAGTTATCAGTCCGAGAGTGAAGTTCAGTTCTTCAGCATACTTGTGTGGACAGGTAGTTCATCTTTGTCAGTTGTGTTTCCTAATCAAAACTTGTCCAAATTAAGTTCTTTATATCTTGTTAGAAAGCTCTCTTTGTCTCTTTGATTGACTAAAGGCACACGTCCATTTGAGTTTTGTATAGAGAGGAGAAAGCTATCGAATGTGAAGTTGTTTGTCCAAGTGCTGGACATATAAGGGTTCACTACACATTTCCATTGCGCATAGGAGAACTCATTCTCCACACTGCAATGCATGATGCAAAAAGGAATAGTAGAAAAACATGCCTCAGACTTTATATCTACGATGCATCAATTTCCTACAGCTAAGTGCCCTTCAAAAGAAATGCTACAAGAATTTTTTATTGATGGACTCCAACCAGCTAT
>CM035416.1:98345551-98400551 GCA_020310875.1 Ceratopteris richardii
CATAGTTAGCTGGCATTCCGAAGCTGGAAAGATAGATCAATGTGTGGAAGCAGCATTGTGCAGATGCAAATTTGGTATTGGAGGGCAAGGAGACAGAAGTAGCAGAGTTACAAAAAAATGCCTCGGTTTTGGATTTAACATATAAAACCAAGTTAGATGAATCGCAGAAGCTTACCGAAGAGTACATAGATAAAATAACTAATGTAACTATAACATTTGACAATATGTTAGAAAGATTACAGAATTGGATATCATAATTAGAAGCAGTGGTAGTTAGCTATAGAAGTGCTGCTCAGAAACTACTTGAGCCGAAAGAATTTTTTGAAGCAAAGATCAGACTTGTGGAGGAGGAATTAGAAGAAATGTTTAAGGAGCTTTGATATGACATAGAAAGAATAATGTTCCCTGAAATGCAGAATTACGATGATGATTGTAAAAGAAAATTCTTATTTTGTAATCGGTGGGTCCGTATCCACCATGCGTGCTAGTGTTAGCAACCGGTGTGGATGACCACATTTTTTTGTAAATTTACTTTATAATGGTGAAAAAGCAATTTATTGATGTGGGGATGCTAATAGTTTTCAGAGTTCATAATTCCTAGTGTTTTATTCTAAATTCCAAAGTATGGAATGGTGTGAAGGTTATGAAGCAGTGCAGAGTAGTTCATTGCGATACGTTATGCTATGAAGAGCGGAATTCGGAGGAGGACACTACGGGGTGGTAGATTCTGGAAAATCTATCAAATGATGCTTTGTACTGTTGGTGTTTAATCATATTGTATTACAGAATGATGTATCTGCGATCCTAATAAATAATGAGTACTTTCTATTTCCAAAATCACTTTATTTCTGAAGTTTATATTTGGGTATGAAGTCTCTAAGCAATACAGAGTGTGTGGTGCAGTTTAATAAGGAACATAAATGCATGTTTGTGAGTACAAAATTATTCATAAATCCTCGTTACTGTACCCATTCCTTTGGATATTCGGTGTTGTACCCTCTTCTTTTATTACCAACCCTCTTTTTACTTCTCCATTTTTGTCTATAAATCCCACCATTGGACACCCCACTATACCCATCAATATCTAGCTTTTTAACTTGTAAGATCATCTAGCTCGTCAGACACAGAAGCTGAAACTTTGATTCCCATCAATATCTATTTGCCCATTCAGCAATACCAATCATCAAAGTTTCAGCTTCTGTGTCTGACGAGCTAGATGATCTTACAAGTTAAAAAGTTGATTCATAAAATCATAAACCTCAAGGAGCTGCAATAAATTTCCTACAAACATGGAGTTGACCCAGAACTACATATTATTCAATCGAACATCTTTGTTACATTTGAAGACAGATAAAATTAAGACAAAGCAACCTCCATTTAATATCCCTGAGGGAGGGAAGTCAAGGTATAGCCATACATTTAACCGTTGAACTATCAAGCACATCTTATAAAGACACAATTCCTACCACTGAAACATAGAGTAAAAATATTCTATAACAACACAAAAAGTATTGTACAGGGCCACAACTTTTTAGTTTTGAAACTATAGTGTTGAAAGTAAATTCCTTCTACAAGATATCCTATGGAATTTAAACATTCTATAACAATAGAAAAAGTAAGGTCCACAACTTTTGTAGTCTTGAAACTATAGTGTAAAAGTAAATTCGTTCTAGAAGATATCCTACCGAATTTGCATAAATTCATCAGCTATACTATATTACACTACAGCAGTGAACCTGTGACAAGGATCAATTTTCATGGATTGTAGCATTTGCAACAAAATAAAGATTGCTACCAAACGTTTCATCAGAGATGAACGTGCAAGCATGAAACTATGTGCTCTGAATTGCACATAGAGTATATTTGTACATCAAGAGACCGTGTAAAATTGTAGTTGTCACTTGATTGTGATGTATCTGTTTGTACCATGCTTTGCCCAGTAGTGTTTTAAATCAATTGGCTGAGAAAGATCTACACCCTCTTCTACAAGCCGCTTGACCAGTTTTTGAAATGCACCTGCACTCATTTTCCGTCCAGGAAATCTATAGCCTCTTTTCAAGGGATTCATAGGCAATGGGTAGATAGACAATGTGTTGGTGCAACATGCTGACTGCCAGCCACCATTACCCCACCTATAGCAAGGCTGAGCAGTTCCAGTGCAAGAACAATATGGAATTGGTGTTGTTACTGTAAAATTCAATTCTTTCTGATCTTGCAACAACTGTCGTCTTTCATCGTTCTGTGATGGCTGTTCTGATTCTTGTCCAAGGTAAGGAACAACAGGCAATATAAGAGGCATGCGCCTATCTTGGCTCTCACTACTCGTATCTGATACGAGTAGTGAGAGCCAAGATAGGCGCATGCCTCTTATATTGCCTGTTGTTCCTTACCTTGGACAAGAATCAGAACAGCCATCACAGAACGATGAAAGACGACAGTTGTTGCAAGATCAGAAAGAATTGAATTTTACAGTAACAACACCAATTCCATATTGTTCTTGCACTGGAACTGCTCAGCCTTGCTATAGGTGGGGTAATGGTGGCTGGCAGTCAGCATGTTGCACCAACACATTGTCTATCTACCCATTGCCTATGAATCCCTTGAAAAGAGGCTATAGATTTCCTGGACGGAAAATGAGTGCAGGTGCATTTCAAAAACTGGTCAAGCGGCTTGTAGAAGAGGGTGTAGATCTTTCTCAGCCAGTTGATTTAAAACACTACTGGGCAAAGCATGGTACAAACAGATACATCACAATCAAGTGACAACTACAATTTTACAGGGTCTCTTGATGTACAAATATACTCTATGTGCAATTCAGAGCACATAGTTTCATGCTTGCACGTTCATCTCTGATGAAACGTTTGGTAGCAATCTTTATTTTGTTGCAAATGCTACAATCCATGAAAATTGATCCTTGTCACAGGTTCACTGCTGTAGTGTAATATAGTATAGCTGATGAATTTATGCAAATTCGGTAGGATATCTTCTAGAACGAATTTACTTTTACACTATAGTTTCAAGACTACAAAAGTTGTGGACCTTACTTTTTCTATTGTTATAGAATGTTTAAATTCCGTAGGATATCTTGTAGAAGGAATTTACTTTCAACACTATAGTTTCAAAACTAAAAAGTTGTGGCCCTGTACAATACTTTTTGTGTTGTTATAGAATATTTTTACTCTATGTTTCAGTGGTAGGAATTGTGTCTTTATAAGATGTGCTTGATAGTTCAACGGTTAAATGTATGGCTATACCTTGACTTCCCTCCTTCAGGGATATTAAATGGAGGTTGCTTTGTCTTAATTTTATCTGTCTTCAAATGTAACAAAGATGTTCGATTGAATAATATGTAGTTATGGGTCAACTCCATGTTTGTAGGAAATTTATTGCAGCTCCTTGAGGTTTATGATTTTATGAATCAGCTTTTTAACTTGTAAGATCATCTAGCTCGTCAGACACAGAAGCTGAAACTTTGATGATTGGTCTAGGGCAAGGGCTAGGTCTAGGTCTAGGTCTAGGTCTAGGTCTAGGTCTAGGTCTAGATCTCGGTCTAGGTCTAGGTCTAGGTCTAGGTCTAGGTCTAGGTCTAGGTCTAGGTCTAAGTCTAGGTCTAGGTCTAGGTCTAGGTCTAGGTCTAGGTCTAGGTCTAGGTCTAGGTCAAGGTCTAGGTCTAGGTCTAGGTGTAGGTCCAGGTCTAGCTATGGCTCTAGGTCTAGGTCTGGGTCTAGGTATAGGTCTAGGTCTAAGTCTAGTTCTAGGTTTGGGTCTCGGTCTAGGTCCAGGTGTGGGTCTAGGTCTAGGTTTGGGTCTATGTGAGGTCTACTCTGGGTCTGGGTCTGGGTCTGGGTCTGGGTCTGGGTCTGGGTCTGGGTCTACGTCTAGGTCTGGGTCTAGGTATAGGTCTAGGTCTGGGTGTAGGTCTAGGTCTAGGTCTAGGTCTAGGTCTAGGTCTAGGTCTAGGTCTAGGTCTAGGTCTAGGTCTAGGTCTAGGTCTAGGTCTAGGTCTAGGTCTAGGTCTAGGTCTAGGTCTAGGTCTAGGTCTAGGTCTAGGTCTAAGTCTAGGTCTAGGTCTAGGTATAGGTCTAGGTATAGGTCTAGGTCTAGGTATAGGTCTAGGTCTAAGTCTAGGTCAAGGTGTAGGTCTAGGTCTAGGTCTAGGTCTAGGTCTAGGTCTAGGTCTAGGTCTAGGTCTACATCTAGGTCTAGGTCTAGGTCTAGGTCTAGGTCTAGGTCTAGGTCTAGGTCTAGGTCTAGGTCTAGGTCTAGGTCTAGGTCTAGGTCTAGGTCTAGGTGTAGGTCTAGTTCTAGGTCTAGGTCTAGGTGTAGGTCAACGTCTAGGTCTAGGTCTAGGTCTACGTCTAGGTCTAGGTCTAGGTCTAGGTCTAGGTCTAGGTCTAGGTCTAGCTCTAGGTCTAGGTGTAGGTGTAGGTGTAGGTCTTGGTCTAGGACTAGGTCTAGGTCTAGGTCTAGGTCTAGGTCTAGGTCTAGGTCTAGGTCTAGGTCTATTTCTAGGTCTAGGTCGAGGGCTAGGACTAGGTCTAGGTCTAGGTCTAGGTCTAGGTCTAGATCTAGGTCTAGGTCTAGGTCTAGGTCTAGGTCTAGGTCTAAGTCTAGGTCTAGGTCTACGTCTATTTCTAGGTCTAGGTCGAGGGCTAGGACTAGGTCTAGGTCTAGGTCTAGGTCTAGGTCTAGGTCTGGGTCTAGGTCTAGGTCTGGGTCTAGGTCTAGGTCTAGGTCTGGTTCTAGGTCTAGGTCTAGGTCTAGGTCTGGGTCTAGGTCTAGGTTTGGGTCTATATCTAGGTCTAGGTCTGGGTCTAGGTCTAGGTCTGGGTCTAGGTGTAGGTCTAGGTCTGGATCTAGGTCTGGGTCTAGGTCTAGGTCTAGTTCTGGGTGTAGGTCTAGGTCTAGGTCTCGGTCTAGGTCTAGGTCTAGGTCTAGGTATATGTCTAGGTCTAGGTCTAGGTCTAGATCTAGGTCTAGGTCTAGGTCTAGGTCTAGGTCTAGGTCTAGGTCTAGGTCTAGGTCGTGACAGAGGACCCCATAACCACCAAAGCTAGTTTAGGTATCCTAGATTACCCCCATTCACACATTCCTTTTCCCTGTGATCCATACTTCCCATTTGCCTCCTCCATCTTTCCCTACACTTCAATCACAAACATAGCCCCACCCCATTACATGTCTTTCATGGAAAGTTTCATCCGTGTCCCCACCACATAGATGTTAGGTTCACAACTTCACTATACACAAACACCATGCTCACTTCACCTACCATTCCCATTTACATAGTAGCTCCCACAAGCACTGCACTATCCGATCCTATGGACATTTCTCCAGCCATTGCACCTCCCCACCCCCCCATGCTCCCACCATCCCCGCTCTCCTCTCCACCCACATCATTGGTACCATCAGGCACAAGATCCACCATTCCCATCCCCATTCCCATTCCCCATGCATTAAATACTATTCCCTTTGAATCTTAACTTGTAAATACCACTTTCAACATGATAATTCAATGTGTATCATAGCTTCATCTGGAATATGAACGACTAGAAAATCAAAATGCTACCTTTCAAGTGGAATCTCAAAGATTACAAGCACGATTCTCGAAGACAGGACAACTTCAACAGGACTATCAACGACTAGAAGATCTAAATGCTGCCTTTCAAGTGGAATCTCAAAGGCATCAAGATCTTACTCGAGGAGCATGCCAATTTTCTGGAATCATACGAAAAGCTAGAGACAGAGTGTGCTAAGCTCAAGAAGCAATTAATCACGGTAAGCACATCTAGGATGGAGGCTATCACACTTCCACAAAATATAGAGGAAATGGAAACCCTTCACAAATAGGTTGAAGAACTCCAAGCCAGACTATTACGATATGAGAGAACACCTTCTTCTATTGAAGACCCATAGCCAGACATAGTGGTAGAAATTCTTGTTGAGGAAATCTTTGAAGAACCATATGAGCCTTTTCTAGTACTTGGAGGGCGCATCACTGACAAGGGTAGAGATACATTTGAAATTGAAGTACCAGATTGGTTCAAGTGCGTAGAGTACATAGGCCAAACCCATGATAGAGTAGCCATACAAATCCAATCGATGTCCAATCTTGAAGAAACAGTTCTTAAGTCCTCTTATTTTTAGAACTTATTCCATCAATGACTCATCACCACATAAAAAATGCAATACATGCCATATTTTGTATTGTTGGCAGATTATAATGCAAAAATTAAGAGGCATATAGAGAAAGAACCAACATTCACTACTCAATTTGAGCCAGCTGACCTACCAAAAAAGGCACAATCAAGAGCTATTTTTCAATCCAATTGGCATGCGAGACTATTGAGCGATTACCCTAAAATGGTGGGCACATGGTCAAACATGCCATTATATATTAAATATAACCCATGTTATTGTCATGTTGTCCGTCGCATATCCTAGAAAGCATTCGCAATCAAAGTCCTCAACAATATAGGGTGTTTCGATTGCATTAACTATCCTTATTTTGCTCCACCCAGAGCACCACCCACAGTGGCATATATGTTTTCGACCATATACCATTGGTCTGCATGATTCAAGAATGTATCGAACATTGTTGCCGAGATGTGTATGAAGATTTTCAAGCTAATGATGGTAGTGTTCAGAACTTTTTGCAAAATTCAAGCTCCCTATATTTCGACCCCAAGGTTTTCTGAAGAGAATCATGATTTGGTATATGATATGAGCCAAACCCCCTCCATCAACACAATCTACGCCTGGCATACATGCATCAAAATACTTACCTGCTTGCTACAAGCAAATGGAGATGTTCTCTACAAGATTCTAGGAGTACCACTCAGAAATTTTCATTCCCAGACCCACCCACCTGTTGCATCTCTTTGCAGTAGAACAAGCAATACATGCCGATCAGCTACAACTAACACATCTGGACGTTCCAGGACCAGTAGATTGGGATCAACTGACGACGGATCTGGCAAGAGGACTACGCATACAAGAACATCATCTAAACACCAATGTCATTGAATATTATATCAAACACTCCCTACAACAAGGGTCTATTAGGGATGACAGATGCAAGAGAGGGGAGGGTGTTGGCAGTAGCCAAGGCAGCCAAGGTGTTACAAGATAAGGAAGCCATTGAAGAGAGTCAAAACAAAGGGAGAGTCAAGCAGGACTAAGCAGGCAGAGCAATCAATGAAGATATGGCAAGTAGACCCACATAATTTGTCAAGGAGGAATCTTTTCCAAACAGTGATTGTAATCACTTCACACCATTGTAAATATAGTTTTTTATTATTTCTACTCCATTTTGTGCAAGCCAAGGAGTCTTGGATCTTGAGGAGTATTAGAAGTATCTATGTAACAATTTTCATAATTTTTAGAGTTCGTTTGAGCCCCCAAAATAGCCTAGGAACTTAATTTTTAACTAGGCCGGACACTAGGTCTAGACAGGGCCAAAAGCTAGTAAAAAACTATAGAAAGAGCTAGAGAACTCATTTTTGGGGTTAGTAAATTGGGAATTGAAGTGAAAAAGATCTTGTAATCTTATTTTTGCATAATAAAAGGTTCCATTGCTCAATATCTTGCCATGTGTGCACATGTGTGCTTCTCACTCACTCACTTGTGCATGCCACTTGCTCACGGTCATCATACCCTCCTCACATCTTCTCAGATTGACAATTATGAGGTGGATCTCCTCATATTGGTGGTTGCCATTGTGCTAGAGTGACAAACATCAACTTTGAGGTAGAAGAGCAAGTCTATCTTAGAGTTCCATCTAGATATGGACATTGTCCAAAATTATCTCGTAGGTATTGTAGACCTTTCCCAATACTTAAGAGAATAGGAAAGATGGCTTACCAACTCCAACTTCTAGAGAATAGCCAGATCCATCCAGTATTTCATGTTAGCCTACTTAAGAAAAGGCTGGGTGAATAAGAGTGTCTAGTAAATTGGAAAGATAGTTCATAGGATAGTGCCACATGGGAGTGGGTTAGCACCCTTCAGTGACGGTTTCTAAGATTTAGACTACCTTCCCAAGAATCTTCTTAAGGGGAAGGATACGGGGAAACATAATGGAGATATAACCATGTACATTGGATACATGGGGATGTAATGGGAGTACTTTTTCATTGCTTCTCTCCTTCTATTAGACCTTCCAATACCATTTTTGGGGACAAAAATGGAGCTAAGGGGAAGGAAACATTACATGGAGTGTCAAAAGGGAGAGAGGTGGGAATCACCTCTAAGCTCCATTTGGATGGCTCACACATGAGTGCCATGTGGTACTCATGTGAGTGGCCATTTGGAGACTCATTATATTATGGAAAGAGAAGGGAAATAATTGAAGGAGTAAGCGACTAGGTGGCTAAAAAACAGAGAGTACCTCTGTGTGGTTTGTGCGACGGGATCATCATCCTCTTCCTTGGGTTCTATGTAAGCTCTCCAACAAAATTAGGGAGGTTCATCAAGTTTTTACACAAAGTGACCACCAAAATCACTGCCAAGGCCTTCCCTAGCGCTATGGTACCATGTATAGAGTACATGCGCAGAAGCAAAATGAAAATAAGAGTGTAGTCACAAAAGAAAGAGTGTGAGAGATTCAAAGTGAGTAGAACAAGAAATGGGTAAACTCACATGGACTAGAGATGAGCTTGTCAAGAGCATGGAGGAGGCTCCTGAAGCTTCTAACCAAGTACAAATGGGGGGAGAGACCCTCCTTATATAGATTTGGGAGGGTCTCTCTAAAGTACATCTCATGTGGGATAATGCCCTTAAAGGAGAATGAATACATTGGTAGAAGCAAATGACAAGGTACCCAAATACAAAAGAGATACAATATAAAATGGAAATAAACTTGAAATGGAGTGCCGCATAGATAGAAAATGGAGATGCACTCATTCGGATACAAATGTAGATAATGTAGGAGAAATCATGTCATCAACAAATATATCAACAAAAACTAGTTACATTGCAACGTATAACCTCCTATATACTTTAGAAAGCATTGATGGTGATCTATGCATATGTTGGATGATGAAGGAATGTTCTTCACGTTCTTTAACAAGATAGCACCTTGCTTACATAGGCCATGGTAGAATTAGAACAACCTATCATAGGTCCTAGTCAATCGTCCTTAACTTACAAAAGAAGGGAGTATTCCCTCGACCATTAAGTCATGGCTTCCAATCTCAAGACCATACCTAAGGGAATTGGCCCCTCATTCCCTTGAGAAAGACCTAAGCTATGCACGATTGGCTGCAACCTCTACCCAATTTGAATGCTATGGTAGACAATAAAACTCTATCAACTTGCTTGGAAGCATGTGTGCAAATGAGCTTTTTGATCCAATGAAAAAAAAGATATATTTTTTGCTTAGAAAACGCTCTTCAATCGAAAGAACTTTCAATCAAAAGTGTTTCGATAAAAAATGCTTTTGATTGAAAATGTTTTTGATAAAAAAACAAACAACACCCAATTTTTTATTCGGACTATTCGAGAATCCTGAAAGAAATGGAACATATTCAATATTTCTCTATTATTTTGTAGAATAAATGCAACATAGAACATCACTACCAAAATATATCAACAAAAACTAAAATATATCAACAAAAACTAGTTACATTGGAACATATAACCTCCTATATAGTCTATATAGTCTAGAAAGCATTGACGGTGATGTACAAATATGTTCGATGATGAATGAATGTTCTTCATGTTCTTTAACAAGGTAGTACGTTGCTTACATAGGCCATGGTAGAATTAGAACAACCTATCATAGGTCCTAGTTAACCATCCTTAGCTTAAAAAAGAAGGGAGCATTTCGTCGACCATTAAGTCATGGCTTTCAACCTCAAGACCATACCTAAGGGAATTGGCCCCTCATACCCTTGAGAAAGACCCAAACTATGCATGGATGGTTGCAACCTCTACCCAATTTGAATGCCCTAGACCGAAGCTATGCAAGGTTGGCCAGAAACTCTACCCTATCTCAAGTAGATATATGATCTTTAACTAACATCCCACCATATCATAACCATACAAACTCATATCTAGTGTTTAAACTAGGGCCTTAAAATTTGGGCGCTTGATGAAGATGGGAATAGTAGAGGTGGGTATCTACTTCTAACTTAGAGACCATGTGACTTGTCTGGGTTTCTATTGTTGTTGTGTAGCACATGGTGCACAATTGTTTTTTAGGTTGGATTTTATCCTCTTCTCGGCTTCCCCAAAAAAAGTTCTTTATTCTCAAGAAAACTATAATCCTACTCTTCTTAAAGGCTCTTATCCTTCTTCAAGCTGAAGGCGAGTTGGTGCCCCTTTTCGTGAAGGTTAAAAATAGTGGTTTTCTCAATCCAAAATATATACCTAAACATACATAAAACATTGAGGTTAGAGGCTTTCAAGAATTCGTATAACCTCAATTCGTCCCTATAAATCCAACTTTCATGACGTATAAAACATATAACAATGCTAGCTTCGTTTTGGCACGAGGTCCAAAGGAGATGAATCCCCCCCCTCGCCCCCCAAACCAACAAATTGAGTTTTGTCTTTAGGTATCCATCTTCACACGGATGCTGGTATGCATACCCAAAAGCAAAAGCATACATGATACGACTCCGTCAAAAACAAACAAGTTATGAAATTCGGAATACGATATAGAAAATCATTTGAGGACCGATCAGATGGAATGTATCTCAAACCATGTGCAATACAAGCTCCACTGTGTGTGTGTGAAGCGCAATGCAAGCTCCATTGACAAGAAAATGCCTGCCTTTCGATTCATTTTATTCTCTATGGATGGAGTTTGATAGTTGAGGCAACACATGATCAGATATTGGACCACAAGTCCCATCACAGAAAAATAGAGGTTTTTTTTTTTTAAATGGAGGTTCGGCCGAGGCCTACTCCCTCGGACTTTAACTTTGAAATTACAACTATACAAAGAAGGGCATAGTACCCATGGGACCCCCCTTATCTCACAAGAACAGGGGTTTACAACTGGGTTAAACGACGATCACAACTACGGCGGAGATGGTCAAACGATAGCCAACAGCCACATACATCAGTTCCTGAGATTTATATGTCCCTCCATGTTGCTGCCAGGGGTTGAACCCTCGCCCCCGCCTCAAAAAGCGAGAGGCCCAACCACCAGGCCAGCGAACCGGAGAGAATAGAGTTTGGACTGCCAAGTTGCCAGTCAGTGAAATGGAAACGGCTCACCAAACCGCAGAGAAACAGTAATACGATGGGAGAGGCTCCAGAAATAGGTAGTGAGGATGGTCATGTTGATAAAGTGGTTACTGGTGATGATGCTTTCGGCACGTGCCTGCGCCGTTCACACGGATTGCGATGCATTTTCTGCGTCTGCTCGTTTTTCGCCAGCTGCTTTTGATGCACGGTTCATAAGCAGATGCTTCGAACCATGTATTTTCTCCATTGCATGGAGACATTTAAACTTAGGATCAAGAATCTTCTAACCCAAACACAGGAGAACGGTGAACAGGAGCAGGAGCAGAAGCAGAATCCTTCTGAACCCTGCCGTAACAGACGGAATGCGTCAGCAGATAAGAAAAGCACTGATGGAGAAGGAAAGCGCTTTACTAATGTTATCACCTCTGCCCCTATCTCAAAATATGCTGAGCGGCGCGACGCTCAGAGTAGTCGCCCCCGAGAGCACACAGTCGGATCTGTATCCCACCGAGCTAAACCAGAGAAGGTACACCCGGCCTCAGCTCATAAGCCTGTGACAAGGAAAAACTTCACAGCGGTCAAGGATGCTGCTCGACATGAGACTTTTACAAACAACGAAAGCTTACCGAGTTTAGAAAAGGCATACAGAGAATTTGAAAAGCTTTACCCGGAGTATCTAAGTACATGCGTTATAGATGATATCCGGAAACGAGAATATTCTTTCCTTGATGATAACGGCCAAGTCTGTCTCGACTATACTGGTTATGGTCTCTTCTCAAAAAGTCAGGAAACAGTGGATAACATGTCCTCATCTTTTGGGCTTTCTTACATATCAGTGAATTTGCATACTCATGCTCTCTACGGCAATACGGAGGAGGGTACTGTAGAGCATGATATCAGAAGGATGGTCTTCAATTTCTTTAACATTGAAGAAAGCGAATACGCCATGGTTTTCACTGCCAGTAGAGGTACTGCGTACAAGCTTCTAGGGGAATCGTACCCTTTTCATGTCAACAGAAAGCTTCTTAGTGTGTATGACTATGAGAGTGATGCGATGAACTATCTAGAAGAAGCTGCTGAGAAGAATGGGGCAGAAGTCATTAATGCATGTTTCAGGTGGCCATCACAGAGACTCTGGTCCACTGATCTCAGGAAGAAGTTGACTGAGAAGAAGAGCAGTAAAAAGGAAACAAGTAAAGGTCTCTTTGTTTTTCCCATTCAATCACAAGTAACAGGTGCAAAGTATTCATATCAGTGGATGTTGCAAGCACAACAGAATGGATGGGACATTCTTTTGGATGCATCCACACTGGGGCCAAATTCCATGGGTTCTTTTGGACTCTCTGTGTTTGGTCCAGATTTTATCGTTAGTTCCTTTTTCAAGCTCTATGGATCGGATCCAACTGGCTTTGGCTGTCTGTTCATAAAGCGGTCTGTGATGACAAGGCTACATAGTTCATCAGTGGCCAGAGGAGTTGGTTTAGTAAGATTGGTCCCGACATCAGCTCTAGCCCAAACTGGGGGCGACATTCTAGGAGTTGGTATTGTGGAAGCTGGCTCAACAAGGTTCACAGATAAGAAGTGCTTTGATTCCTCTCACACATTGGCAGGCATCTTAGGCAGGGGTTTCATGTTCAAAAGGCATTCTTCATCAAGTGAGACATTACTGTTTGTATCTGTAAAAGAAGGAAGAGAGTCTCCCTCCTCAGTATCTTCGACTTCAAGTTTAGATGTAAAGGTGCCTGGGATAGGCTCTTCTGTTTGTAGCATGGATAATCAGCCTTTTCAAAAGATGTCAGATTATGTGGATATTGATCCTCCGTGCACAACAAGACAACAATTACATTGCGATGGTAACAGGAGATTTAATAAACATGATGAGGAGGAAGTTTCATCTCAAGAACACAGTTCATCTGTTTGTTTTGATCCTTCAACAAGGAGTGAATGGAACCTGAGCATGATTTCTCATCTGAGACATGTCAAGGGGCAGGCTCACAGTTCCTCATTTTCTGTAGGAACAGTTAGTCAGCAGGATTATCTGTCAGGTGAATGTAGTGAAGAGGTCTCTTCAGCATCCTTACGTGATGGCAATGAGTCTGAGCTTGTCAGTTTCCCTTCAGTAACAAGGATGGATGGTAAGAAGAATGATGCCAGCAGGTCATTCCCTGTGACACGGAAAGAAGCTAACTTGGAATGCACAGGACTTGTTCATGCACATAAGTTGGGATTGTCTGGGACCAATCTGAGGTTAAGATGCCTTATTAATTGGCTTGTTGGTTCAATGCTGAGGCTCCACCACCCAGGTTCATCAAATTCTCAGCCTTTAGTCCATATTTATGGACCTAGGGTTGACTATGACAGGGGAGCTTCAGTCGCCTTCAATTTGACAGATTGGAAAGGGAACATTCTTCAACCTTTACTTGTGCAAAGGCTTGCAGATAGAAGCAACATATCAGTTGGAGTTAAAACCCTCAAGCATATCCATGTCACCAAGAGTAGTGCAATATGGCCTGCTTACATTAAGCATCTCAATTCAAGTAACATAAATAGGGAGTGTGCAGGTAGTGAAAGTAGACTTGGCGGAAAGTCATCATGCTTTGATGTCCTCACTGCAACCATCTGTTTCCTTTCAAATTTTGAAGATGTTTACAGATTTTGGCTTTTCTTGGCTAACTTCTTGGATGCTGATTTTATATCAAAGGAGGTGTGGCGCTACAAGTCTTTGAATCAAGAAGCTATTGTCTTGGGTGCTGCTGAATATATGAATCCATGAAGGATGTGTTGTATATTTTTTCTTTTTCCTTTGGTCCAGCGGTTGATAGGTTCTTCCTTGATAGTTTTCTTGAGTTGGTGTTATGGCAGGCGTGCATACATGCATGTATGTACAAATATACTGCTTTATACATTTACATCAATCAATAAAGGAGTCGTATGCACAATTGTACATGTACAGTTTTGATAGTCTCTCCTCGTAGCAATTTTTCCATATTATAATATGCTCAAAAGGTAAAGTTTGGATGATGACAAGAATGTTCAGTGCATCAGAGAATGTTTAATCAAGTTTTGAAGTTGATGAGTCAGGGAGTTAAATCTTGAGATTTAAATGACAAAAAACTTTCTTGCCTTGCCAATCCACATGTAATTATCAAGGTCAAAAGACAGCTCTTTCTCAATCCTGGACCCCAAAATTGTATGAGCCAGCACAGCACTGGTTTTTGTTTCCATTACACAAGTTTCTGTCAGTTATAAAAGACAGGTCTAGTCTGCAGCTCAAAGAAGACAGCTTAGAATTCTTGATCATAAAGTTTGTATTTGGCCTCCTGTCAAGATAAGCCTTGTGTCTGGATGGTTAATTTTCACTTATCTACATGTGCAACTGAATCAATATTGATACCTTATGATGGTTGGTTGATAAAGATTTTTACTCTTTTTGACATCATACCTGCTCTGACATTTTATAATTGCATTCAAGCAATCCTTCCATTCGTCACTTTTTTTTTTTTTGGAATTTGGTTGGGATCAAAGATGTAGGTAAAGCCCTCTTGTTATTCCCTTGTCCCTTACACTCCAACTCAAGGGTCTTCTAGTGATTGTAAGGGATACCTCCGTGCTGTCCTTCGTCGAATGTGTGCCACTAAACATGTCTCATTGTGCTGGGTACTTTTAGTTTCCTTTTATCTGGGTGACTGATAATGGAGAATTTTGGAAGATTTTCTGTGTTCTCATAAGAAGACAGAATGCCTTGGAAATATGTTTTAGTTAAAAGAGTCATTCTATATGAGAACCTGCATCTTGTTTAGGACACTGATGATGTAAGTAGGGATGCCATAGCTCCTTATCTAAACTATACATGATAGAGTTTGTAATTTGATGTCTTGTCTGTGCAGACAGAGAGAGCGTCTCAAGTGTCATAGAAGGTTCCAATAGTTTCTTGTTGCCTTTTATTTCCTCTGGGTCATATGTTATCTTTGTGAATTTTACTTTTCAGTGGAAAAAATTATTATGCTTAGATTTTTTTAGATTTTAAATTTTAAATAAAGATAATTTCTATAAAGAAAGTTTGATCTTGCGGTCTATTTTTCCTTGATAACTTGAATAAATGGAAAGTACAATGTCAAGGGCTAGTACCCATGGGACCTCCAAATCCCACTCAAGCAGGGGTTGAATGCCTTGCACCCATTAGGAATGAATAGAGCCCGAAGGCCTGCTAAGGGTATGAACGGGGTAGGGACGGTCTTAAGGCCAGACGAGGATACTGATTTGAATTCAAGTCGACCCTGCCATGGGAGCACTGCCCTTGCCACTGCCGACAAAGTCCAACCAAAGTGCCCAAAGCCCAACGATTCCCCCAAGGGAAATGATTTTAACATCTCATCATAGCATTATGAGGAGTGTCCTGCCAGCAAAGCCAACAGGTTTTGAATGCACGCCTTGGCCCAAGGGAGGCTGCGGGAGAATTTCAAATAAAAATATTGTGATTTATTACCTTTTTTCGTGTTAATTAATTGTTTGTTCTTCCCAAGACGCCTGGTCTAGCGGTTGAGTCCCTCGCCTCTTGAGGCGGGGGCGAGGGTTCAACCCCCCAGTGCTGCGGGATATGTAAAACCGCCTTCGGGCGTGCCACTCCGCTGTGCCTTCGGGCCGTCTACCCCGTTGTAAGTCCTTCCCGATCTGTCTAACCCCTGTTCTTGTGGGATAAGGGGGGTCCCATGGGTACTATGCCCTTCCTTGTACAGTTGCAATTTCAAAGTTAAAGCCCGGGGGAGTAGGCCTCGGCCGAACCTCCATTAAAAAAAAAGAAAAAAAGAGATGCATGTTCGCATGCATTAGGCTAGGTGATTGGGCCTTTCGCTTCTTGAGGCGATAGCGAGGGCTCAACCCCTCCCTACGGCAAGACAGCCTGTGGGCCTAAGGCCAGTGTAAAACCAATTGAAACCAGTGTAACCTTTGTTCTTGTGGGATAAGGGGGTTTTTGCGGGTACTATGCCCAAACTTTCACCTTGTACAATTGTAATTTGAAAGTTAAACCCCGAGCCTAATACAAGATGCTCCATGATGTCTTTTTTTCTTTTAGCGCATGTGATGGATATATATGTTACGTATACAGAGTAAGGGCACATTTATTTTTTCATTTCACTCATTAGCCGTTATTTAGTTTTCATCACGTGCTCGCTTTTGTATTTATTACTCCTTGTAATGTTGTATTGGCCATTTTTTGGAGGGGATTCTAGAAATATTTACATGTCCATTCTTGTGTCTTATGTTTATGTATAACAATGGAGAGACTATAGAAGCATCCATTTGTGTGATTGAATGCTCGGTGGTAGGGTTTCCATTACATGTTCAAAGATTTTCCACCAGCTTTCAAACTAGTACCAACCATAAACACTAATGTTAAGGTTGAATAATTGATTTTTGAAGTGATTTATGCCTCAATTTCTAAAAGTGAACATACTCCAAGGATCCCAAGGGAGGAAGTGATAGAGATGCTTGGTTATCTATCAATGCTCAAGAAAAATGCATAGAGAAGAATGACAAAGACAAAGCAAAAGGCAAGAAGAATCTCTATTAGGATACCTATGTATCCATAATAAGCAGTATAGGTCTATTAATTTCTATAAGGAGAGGGCAAAATTGAAGAATAAAGTCTCTAAGAAAGGGAATAAAACAACGAAGTAAATTGAAACCCAAGTTAGAGTTATTCTTAAAATTCATTGAAGATGTTGGATCTCTTGATTCCTTGGTGCTAGAAATTAGTGTAGTTGTGCTTGAGGATTTTTTTTCCTCAAGCTAAGCATGTATATCTCTGAGATGGTTGACATTGAAATTTCATATCAATGGAATTCACTAAATCTCATGATAATGAAAGTGTTCCCTTTCGGGGGAAAATTTACAATACTATTTATGTATTAAATAGATGTGTTTTGAGTTCTTAAATGAGAAATATTCTATTAATAATTTCCATTAGAGATTTGGCTATAATGTTAGATTTCTTGAATTAGAGGCTAGAATTAGTTGTTGCAAGTTTTTAGGTAGAGGTACAAGAAATATAACTTGTATCAACTTGAATCTCTTATAGCCACTAAAAATGTGGGAACAAGTTAGGTATAGCATGCAAGGTTTGTACATATTGGATATGCATTAAGGAGATATATAAGAAGGGTATAGTTTCCTATTTACCAATGATAAAAAAGTTAAGGGACCATGTGAAGCTTGTATAATGAGAAAGAAACAATAGATGGGATTACCATAGGAAATAAAGAATTGAGAATCATATAACTTAGGGCCAATACTTGAAAATTTATGCAGTAAAATGCGTACTTAAGGATTTAAAAGATTTCATCTTAGTCGTTGGGGATCTTAGAAGAGATATGTTGGTGTTTTTGTTCATGACTAGGCTTAAGGTTTTGGTATGTTCAACTTATGGCTACATCTTGAAAAAAATAAAATAGGAAGAAGGTGAAGATTCTTCAAATATGATATGGTGAGTTTATGATGAATCTTTTTTAAGATTTTCCAAGGAAAAGGAAAAAAATAACCAAATTACCACATCATACACCACTCCTTTTACAGAATTCTATTTCAGATAAACCAAATTGAACCATTCTATAGATGGAAAAATGCTTCTTGGATGGGAGATTTTTTTTAACCACCTTTTTGTGAATGTAGTAAGCACGTTTTCTATATTATAAACCCAAACTTTCAATAAATAACATGGTGGAGAGAAGTCATATGATGCTTATTTGGAAAAGATAACAATGGTTTCCACTTTTACTAGACATAGGCCAATCTCTTCATTACTCATACATATGGGACAAGCGAAAGAAAGACCAAGTAGGTTCCTAAGTCAAGGCACCTAGCTCGAGGGTTATCCAAAAGTTCTTGAATGGGTAGTGGAATGAGTGTGCACACTAGCCCTATTTCTACACTTGAGAATTTCAAATTCTATCTAATATGAGGACAAGAAAATAAGTAGGATGGAAGGAGTTACATATATCATGCAATTTCTTAGACTTAATATCTATCAATAGGTTCGTTGGCTTTTGAAAAGAGTTTTTTATTTCGAAGAGTCCACTTGCATGCAAGGAGCCAAGAAATAAAGTTATCACCATTGTCATGTTGGTTTGAGTGGGCATGTCTATAGTCTACTTAGATAAAGTTTCATGGATGAAATATCAAATTCTATGAATACAACACCCTACCAAGAGTCCAAGTGTCTAGCTAGACTCACAAGGTCTTAGGGATTTGTGATGAAAGAGACTATACCTTAATCATCAAGCAAATGCATATAGTGGTGGTCTGATACACATTAAATTATCAAATCAAGAGACTCACCTGGTCAAGTGCACGGAAACATGTGCTTAAATGATAGTTAATGTGGGAAAGGGACAAGTAATGTATGCAAATAGGGAACATCCACCTCACATGACACCCCTTACACCTAAGCGTGAATCGTGATACTTGGTGCAGCAACAGACACAAATAAGATGATATCTCCTAGCTCCAATATCCGAATATGGTCAATAGTAGGTTCCTTTCGAAGCTCTAGACAAGATAAATCCAATGTCAAAAAATAGAGTGGTGGGAATCACCTACTCTCACTTCAAGGCTTTCTACACTTCACACCCACACATAACAACACAAAACGAGATGGAGAAGGGGTACACAACGCCTTTAGACATACATTTCACACCTCAAGCACACACAAAGCTCATGAAGAAGAAGTGAAGCAAATTCAAAATTTCAAAGTAAGCTCTTAATTATGGCAAAAAGTCTTTACAAAAGAGTCACAAGTGACTTATATACATGTGCCCTGATTTTGGTCCTTTCACACAAGAGATTGTCACTTTCTCTAAAAATCACTAAGTTCCTACTATTCTACAAGGGTGGTATTACAATCTTCAAGAATTATGCATCCAGAGGACTCCTCTAGAGCATTTACAAGGATTTTTGATGTTTTACAATGCATTTTAAGAAATGAAAGTGAGCCATTTATTGAAAACTTTTGGGGCTTGCTTTTCTTCTCTTCTTTCTTCTACTTTATGCTCTCTCTTGTCTTCAGTCCTTTGCAACACTCTCCCCCTCGTAGTCTCTATCGTCCCTTGATAGGCTTCTGTGGGTTTTCCTGATACAGAACAAGTGGTTCAACCTGGGATACATATGAAAAATGAGGCTTGTTGTCCTCTTTCCGCTCTTGACAACTTGTTCCTCCACGGCTTATGCTTCTTTGGTTGCATGCCCCCAGTGGTCAAGGAGGTGTTTAAGACTCAAAATTTTCACCTTATCTGATCCTTAGTGCAATGCTTCTATCTTTCCTTGGTAATTCTTTATTTTCATTCATTGGGGTCTGTTGTATTATTTTCTTGGCCACACATGCCACCAGTGGTTGAAATGGCATCCAAAACTCGTTGGATGATGCTTCAAAGGTCTAGTTTTTCCTTCTTTTTGGATCCTTGGAGACCTTTTGCATTCTTTAGCCTGTGTCTTTTCTCTCTTTGTGTCTCATTTTAGCTTAATGCATGCCCCTAAGGCATAGTGTAGTATTATTAATGAATTACCTTCTTTTTTGATTTTCTTCTTCTTTTTCTCTTGCTTTTCTCTCACTCCACATGTTCCTCCTCCTAAACTTTGTCATCCCCAAAACAATTTTAATGGCAATGCATTGTTGATATACTTAGGTAGTGATGTGTGTGAACACACTAGGACCGCCGGGGCACTTTTTTCCCTCTTTAGGAGGTTTTTTTCCCCCGGCTTGTATATACGCCTATTGCCCTAATGGGCTACTTATCTTTGTACATTCTCTAGTAATACATTCAATATTGTGTGTTTGTGCTCCAAGCTTCTTCTCCTTCCTTGTGCTGTTCACGTGCTTCCGCAGACATCTATCTCCAACAATTGGTGTCAGAGCAGGTCATCGCTTCATCTAGGGTGCTGTCGACACTCCTCCGTTTGCAGTCTCAGAATCGTACGAATTTTGGTGAGCATACTTAGGCTGTTTCGGAGAGCAAAACAGCTTAGTTCTGTGGTGCCGAAATCACGATCTGAGCTCGTTTCGGCCTCCGAACGCACTATCGCAGCGCTTATGTAGGCTATTTCATCTTTTTGTGCCAAAGGTATATACCAGTTTCTGTTCGCCAGTTTAAGCGACTCGAAGTCTGCTACAGGTCTAGTAGAACTCGTTTGGGCAGTTCTGTTCAACTTTTTGAGATACAATCAATTTTCTGCATCAAGGTATTTTAGTCACCGGCCATGGCTGAAAGCAGTGATGTATTCCGTATGTTGGCTGTTGAGGATAAGTTGGATGGTACCAACTACCCATTATGGGCTTATATGATGCGAAATGTTTTGGTTGCAAAAGGATTGTGGAACATTGTGCAGGGTGTTGAAAGACGTCCTGTTACACCTGTAATGACAGGTACTGCAAATACAGGTGCTGGAGCTGATGACGATGGTGTCGAAGATGATATTCCGCAGATTCCTGTTCGTGCTACTGTTTTTGTTGCACCTACTGCAGAGCAAATTCGTTGGGATGGCAGAGATGCCCAGGCACATGCATTGATAGCTTTGTCTGTCAAATGTGCCATTATTCCTCATATTCGCTCTTGCAGAACAGCTAGGGATGCTTGGGATACACTTACCACATTGTACCAAGCTAGGAATGAGGCTCGTGTTGCTTACCTCCGAAAAGAGTTGGAGAGTGAGCACATGAATGAAGGTGATTCTATGGACAGTTTCCTAACGAAGATCAAAGATTTGAAGGAACAGTTGATTTCTGCTGATGAGGTTATACCAGATAGCTCACTTGTGCAGACCGTTCTGAATGGTCTTCCTGATTCATATCAGAGTTTTGCTTCTACTCTTCGGTTGATGATGAAAGGCAATCTGAATGCCTTATCATTTGAGGAGTTAGTCTCTGTTCTGTTGCAGGAAGATCAGTCTAGGCAGAATAGGTTCATTATGCGTGTTGTACATCAAGCTTTCCTGGCTAGTCAGAAGGGCAAAGGAAAATGGAGCTCTTCTACTAGTAAGCAGAAATTTGCAAATGCTGCACATTCGAAGAACCAGGATAAAGATGAGAAGAAATTAGAAAAGCAGAAATTGTTTTGCAAGTACTATAAAGGGAATGATCATATCATAAAGAACTGTCCAAAACTGGCTGCAAAAGAGGCAAAGAAAAAGGAGGCTAGAATGGTTGTTGCAGAAGCCTCTACACCAAAAACAGAGTCTGCTAATCTTGTGGAGGAAGAAGAATGGGCATTTACTACTGTTTGCAGTTTTGACCCATCTTCTCATGAGCAGTGCATGTCAGCAGTGGACTCCGATGTTTGGTACTTTGACAGTGGGGCGACCAAACATATTACCTCGCAGCACAATTTCTTCTCTTCACTCGAGCCTGCCCCTACAGGGAGTACTATCACATGTGCCAATAACTCCTCTTATCCTGTTATGGGAGTTGGTAAGATCATTCTGACTACTGCTGATGGTAGTTCTTTCACCTTGTCAGATGCCTTATTTGTGCCAGGGATCAAGAAGAATCTGTTATCAGTTTCTGCATTAGCCAAGATTGGCTTGGTTGTGAAATTCGTTGATGACAGGTGTACAGTTCATGATCTATCAAATGGCGATGTGATTATTGCTTCTGGCATTTTATGTCGTGGGCTGTATAAGCTCATAGACTATAAAAGATCTGTGAATGATTCGGCATGTGCAGTTCATGATTCTCAGGCTATGTCAGATGCAAAGCTTTGGCATGCACACTTTGGTCATCTGAATTTTGCTAGTTTGCTATGCATGCAGAAATCTGATATGGTGTCTTCTTTGCCCAAGCTTGAGGCACTTGGAAAACATGTATGTGAAGGCTGTATTTTGGGCAAAATGCAGCGTTCCTCCTTTCCAAAAGATGGTTCAGTTCGGGCTACATAGAAATTGCAGCTTGTACATAGTGATGTCTGTGGTCCTATGCAGATACCTTTACTTTGTGACTTTCATTGATGATTTTTCCAGGCATGCATGGGTATTATATCCACTCAAAGCAAAGTCCGAAGTGTTCATGTGCTTTAAACAGTTTTTGGTTTTGGCTGAAAATCTGTCAGCATGTAAAATGGGCACCCTCCGTTCTGATCGAGGGGGGGAATATATGTCTTCTGATTTTAATGCATTTCTGACTGAACGTGGGATAAAACACAAGTTTACAGTGCCGTATACACCACAACAGAATGGAGCTGCTGAACGAAAGAACAGGTCACTCATGGAGATGGCGAGGTGCATGGTCAAGAGTCAGGCTTTACCACATAGTTTGTGGCTTGAGGCTGTCATGTGTGCAACATATGTACTGAACAGGTGTCCCACTAAAGTGCTGCAGTCTATCACTCCATATGAGGCTTGGCATGACCGCAAGCCATCTGTTGCTCATCTGCGTGTTTTTGGTTGTTTGGCATATGCATTAGTGCCTGAACAACATCGCAGAAAATTGGATGATAAGGCAGTAAAATGTATTTTTGTTGGGTACAGTTCTAAAAGTAAAGGCTATCATCTGTATCATCCACAAACTAAACGCATTCTGGTTAGTCGTGATGTTGTCTTTGTGGAAGATGCTATTCAGCCATTGCTTTCATGTACTAAGGAGACATCTATTAGCTCCAAAGACATGTATGATACGTTGATGCCTCTTTTTACAGGTGGACAGTCTAGTGCTTGTCCTAATGAGGCAACTTCTCAGCATTTGCACATCTCATATGATGATGCAGATCATTCTATTTCTGATGCAGATTTACATGATGCACTTGTTGATGAGAGAGCTGATATTGAGCAGGCAAAAACTATGCCAAAAGGGCTGGTGCAGACTTTGCATGAGAGCAAATTAGATGCACCTTTGTCATATCATACTCGTTCAGGCTCTCATAGTGCCTCCTTTGCATCAGATTGCTATGCTATGGCTGCGTCTAGTCTCTGTGATGAGAATGAGCCTGTTTCTTTTGATGAAGCACAGAATTCAGAAAATTGGATGGCTGCCATGCAATCTGAATATGATGCTATAATGAAGAATGCTCCTATGGAGACAGGTTTACGATTGAGTCTTCATGATCCTGGAGATGCATTTGATGTTGTTCTCTATCAGCATGCTGTTGGATGCTTGATTTACTTATGCATTACTCGGCCAGATATTTAGTTTGCTATCTCACAGATGAGCAGGTTTATGCATTGCCCAGGAGTCACGCATTGGAAGGCAGTTAAGCACATCTTTCGCTACTTGAGTGGTACTCGGCTACTTGGGTTGTTTAATCCCAAGGGGGGATCACTACCGCCAGATTTGCATGCTTTTTCTGACTCAGATTGGGCTGGTTGCTATGACACTCGTGTGTCCACCAATGTTTTTTGCTTCATGCTTGGTAGCTCATGTATATCTTGGTTGAGCAAGAAGCAGCCTACTGTGGCCACTTCCAGTTGTGAGGCTGAGTATAGGGCAGCTTTCACAGCGACTGTTGAGTGTGTGTGGCTCAGACGCCTTATGGCTGATTTGGGTGTTGGTCAGTCTTCTGCCACCACCATCTTCACTGACAATCAGAGCGCATTGGCAGTTGCGAGGAACCCTGTGTTCCATGCTCGCACTAAGCACATTGAGGTGCATTATCACTATGTCATGGAGAGGTTCTCTGCTGGGGAGATCAGCTTGGCATATGTGCCCACGCAGGAGAACATTGCAGACCTTTTCACAAACTTCTCTCGAGGCAGAGCCTTTGTGAAAAGGTCTGCAATGTTTCCCTATGTGGGCACATATGCCAAGATGATCTCTCCAGTAGAGAACTTCTCCCTGCCATAGTGATAATGCATCTCAATGTGCTTAGTCCGAGCATGCAACAGAGGGTTCCTCGCAACTGCCAATGTGCTCTGGCTGTTAATGAACATGGTGGTGGTAAAAGACTGACCAACACCCAAATCAGCCATAAGGCATCTGAGCCACACACACTCAACAATTGCTATGAAAGCTGCTCTATACTCAACCTCACAACTGGAAGTGGCCATAGTAGGGTGCTTCTTGCTCAGCCAGGATGTACATGAGCTACCAAGCATGAAGCAAAAACCACTAGTGGACATACGAGTGTCATAGCAACCAGCCCAATCAAAGTTAGAAAAGCATGAAAATCTGGTGGTAGTGATCCCCCCTTGGGATAAAACAACCCAAGTAGCCGTGTACCACTCAAGTAGAGAAGGATGCGCTTAACCGCCTGCCAATGCTTGACACCTGGGCAATGCATAAACCTGCTCATCTCTGAGACAGCAAACTGAATATCTAGCCGAGTAATGCATAAGTAAATCAAGCATCCAACAACCTGCTAATAGAGAACAACATCAAATGCATCTCCAACATCATGAAGACTCAATCATAAACGTGTTTCCATAGGAGTGGCAATACGTTTACAGTCTTCAAGGCCAAAACACTACAATAATGTGTCAATATATTTTGTTTGACACAAAGCCATTCCACCATCAACATGCATAAACTAAATGCACAAATAGTGATGCAAATGCCCCAAATCAGACATCTCAAATGAGGCATGCAAATCAACCTTAAAGTTAGCAATATGCCTCTCATGAGGACTAGTGAGCAACATGTCATCAACATAAACCACAATGATCAGAAGTACATTATTAGCACGCTTAACATATAAGGTGCTTTCAGTTGGACTGTTCTCAAAACCATGTGCAATCAGATAGGCATGTATCTTTTCATACCAAGCATGTGGTGCTTACTTTAAACCATATAATGCCTTCTTTAACCTGCACACCTGGTTCTCATGCCCTTTCTACACAAAGCCACAAGACTGAAAAACATACACTTCTTCATTCAAGTCACCATTCACAAATGGTGTTTTGATATCCAACTGATGTGCATTCCAACCATGATGAGCTGCAAGTGCACATATGCTATGAACAGTAGTCATTCGGTAAGTAGGTGCAAAGGTCTCATCAAAATCAATGCCTCTTTCCTGCGCATAACCCTTTGCAACAAGCCTAGCCTTATATGTGTCAAATGTTCCATCAAGTTTATGCTTTAGCTTGTACACCCACTTTGTGCCAGTAGCCTTCTTGCGAGGAGGCAAGTCACATAAAGACCAAGTACCATTCTTCATTATAGCATCATATTCAGATTGCATTGCAGCCATCCAATGTTCAAAATTTTGTGCTTCATCAAATGAAACGAGTTCAATATCATCACAGAGACTAGAGGCAGCCATATCATAGAAATTTGATGCAAAAGAGGCACTATGAGAGCCTGAGCGAGTACGATATGATAGAGGTGCATCTAATTTGTTGTCACACAAAATCTGCACCAGCCATTTTGGCATAGTTTTTGTCTGCTCAATATCACCTCTCTCATCAACAAGTGCATCATGTAAATCTGCATCAGAAATGGAATGATCTGCATTATCACATGAAACCTGCAAAGGCTGAGAAGTTGCCTCATTAGGACCAACACTAGATTGTCCACTTGTAAAAAGAGGCAGCAAAGTATCATACATGTCTTTGGAGCTAACAGATGTCTCCTTAGTACATGAAAGCAATGGCTGATCATCTGCCACAAAAACAACATCACCGCTAACCAGAATGTGTTTAGCCTGTGGATGATACATGTGATAGCCTTTACTTTCAGAATTGTACCCAACAAAAATACATTTTAGTGCTTTATCATCCAATTTTCTGCGATGTTGTTTAGGCACTAATGCATATGCTAGACAACCAAAAACATGCAGATGAGCAACAGATGGCTTGCGATCATGCCAAGCCTCATATGGAGTGATAAACTACAGTGCTTTAGTGGGATACCTGTTAAGTACATATGTTGCACACATAATAGCATCAAGCTAGAAACTATGTGGTAAGGCCTCACTCTTGACCATACACCTTGCCATCTCCATGAATGATCGTTTATTTCGTTCAACAACTCCATTCTGTTGAGGTGTATATGGCACTGTACATTGGTGTTTTATCCCACGTTCAGCCAAAAATGCATTAAAATCAGAAGACATATATTTCCCCCCTCGATCAGAATGGAGGGTGCCCATTCACTACAACACATCGAGGGTATACGGAGGCTGCTATCGAGGAAATTGAATGGGCGTAATTTTTCCACGACGTCGGTGTTGGGGTCGGTATGGGCGTCAGAAAGATAACGCCGGTATAGTTGTCAGTATATGTGCCGGTATGAGCGTCAGTATCACTGACGCTCATACTGATGCTCATATCGACGACTCTGCTGGGCGTACCGACGCATATACCGATGACTATACTGGGCGTACCGACGCCTATACCGACGACCATATCTACACAATTTTTTTTGGGCAGAGTGTGTTGTCTATTGCTACAACATGATGTTGTTTAGCAAAAGACAATAGACTCTGCCCAACTCTAAACCGAGTACATGTGTTATGTACTCTAATGACAACCAAAACATGATTATATATGAGCAAAAATGAACCATGAATCATCTACCAAAAGTTGTATATTCCATAAATGAAAGATGTACAAGAGTGTGACAAAGCACTTCCACATAGGAATTGAATACAAAATTATGGTACATCATTGCCACATAGGAGTGTAATACAAAATTGTGGCAATGTGAAAAAGCACTTCTATATAAGAATAGAATACAAAATTAAAGTACATCATTGCCACATAGGACTGTAATACAAAATTGGGGCAAAACATATATGTAAGGGGATCAAAACATTTATACTTGCAATCCTACAACAAAGAATGTGTAAAATGAGACAAATTGACATGACATTTATAAACAACAACTAAAAATACGAAACCAAGTTATAAGTTTACCTAATCATAGAATATTCTCCCATGAAATGATTGCACCTTGTCCCTCTAAATCTTGCAACAGTGCAGTCAATCCATGACGATATCTGAAAGATTCTTCGGTTCACATAGGAGGACGACCCACTGCCAACTCCTATAATAAATATGCAAAATATTATATGAATATACATGATGTGCTGAACACAAACAAATTGAATAATTAACATGATACTTACAAATTGGTAGCACATATTGTCGTATCTGCCGCTACCTAAATGCGACGTTCAAACGGTATCCAAATGTGTGGCCGCCGCATCTCTCTATTGACGATATCGATCAGGAGTATGTTGCTGCTCATCCTGAATCGATTCCCACTCTTGAAAATCTAACCACACAAGCTTCAGTAAGCCTGCTCTAAAAGCATCGCGAGCTTCCGACCGCCGATGAGACATCACCTCGCGTGCCGTATGCTGAATCCACTCCGAACTCACAATAGGATTCCCAGGTGCTCGCCGGTACTCTTCATATATTGTTTGTGTGATATTGTTTTTAGAATCCCTATCCTGTTCGCTCCATTTTAGTATTACAGAATGCCCAAATTCTATGGAGCAAAGTTGTCGAATGTGCTGATGCATTGACTTCCCAGCTGCATCCATGACTAGAGCTCCATTATGTATGTGATATATTTTGGAGTCGTCATGGTCATGCGCTCCCCAAGGTGTACGTGGAGATCCCATCTGATCCAATGTGAAGATCCCATCTGATCCAATGTGTGTATGCATATGCATTTGTGTATGCATATGCATATGTGTATGCATATGCATATGTGTGTATGCATATGATTTGTGTATGCATATGCATTTGTGTATGCATATGCATATGTGTGTATGCATATGCCTATGTGTGTATGCATATGTGTATGCATATACATATGTGTATGCATATGCATATGTGTGTATGCATATGCATATATGTGTGTATGCATATGCATTTGTGTATGCATATGCATATGTGTGTATGCATATGATTTGTATGCATATGCATATGTGTGTATGCATATGCATATGTGTGTATGCATATGCATATGTGTGTATGCATATGCATTTGTGTGTATGCATGTGTGTATGCATATGCATGCATGTGTGTATGCATATGCATGCATGTGTGTATGCATATGATTGTGTATGCATGTGTGTATGCATATGCATGTGTGTATGCATATGCATTTGCATGTATGCATATGCATTTCTGTGTATGCATATGCATTTCTGTGTATGCATATGCATTTGTGTATGCATATGCATTGTGTATGTGTGTATGTGTGTATGTTTGTATGCATATGCATGTGTTTGTATGCATATGCATTTGTGTATGCATATGCATTTGTGTGTGTGTGTGTATGTGTGTGTATGTGTCTATGTGTGTATGCATATGCATGTATGTGTGTATGCATATGCATTTGTGTATGCATATGCATGTGTGTATGCATATGCATGTGTGTATGCATATGCATGTGTGTATGCATATGCATGTGTGTATGCATATGCATGCTTGTATGTGTGTATGCATGTGTATGTGTGTATGCATATGCATGTATGTTTGTATGCATATGCATTTGTGTGTATGCATATGCATTGTGTATGCATATGCATTTGTGTGTATGCATATGCATTTGTGTATGCATATGCATTTGTGTGTTTATGTGTGTATGCATATGCATGTATGTGTGTATGCATATGCATGTATGTTTGTATGCATATGCATTTGTGTATATGCATATGCATGTGTGTATACATATGCATGCTTGTATGCATATGCATGTATGTGTGTATGCATATGCATGTATGTTTGTATGCATATGCATTTGTGTGTATGCATATGCATTTGTGTGTATGCATATGCATTTGTGTATGCATATGCATTTGTCTGTGTGTATGTATGTATGCAAATGCATGTGTGTATGCATATGCATGCTTGTATGCATATGCATGCTTGTATGCATATGCATGTATGTGTGTATGCATATGCATGTATGTTTGTATGCATATGCATTTGTGTGTATGCATATGCATTGTGTATGCATATGCATTTTTGTGTATGCATATGCATTGTGTATGCATATGCATTGTGTATGCATATGCATTTTTGTATGCATATGCATTTGTGTGTGTGTGTGTATGTGTATGTGTGTATGCATATGCATGTGCGTATGCATATGCATGCTTGTATGCATATGCATGTATGTGTGTATGCATATGCATGTATGTTTGTATGCATATGCATTTGTGTGTATGCATATGAATTTGTGTGTATGCATATGCATTGTGTATGCATATGCATTTGTGTGTATGCATATGCATATGCATTTGTGTGTATGCATATGCATATGCATTTTTGTGTATGCATATGCATTTGTGTGTGTGTGTGTATGTGTGTATGCATATGCATGTATGTATGCATATGCATGCTTGTATGCATATGCATGTATGTGTGTATGCATATGCATGTATGTTTGTATGCATATGCATTTGTGTGTATGCATATGCATTGTGTATGCATATGCATTTGTGTTTATGCATATGCATTTGTGTATGCATATGCATTTGTGTATGCATATGCATTTGTGTATGCATATGCATTTGTGTGTGTGTATATGTGTGTATGTGTGTATGTGTGTATGCATATGCATGCTTGTATGCTATATGCATGTATGTTTGTATGCATATGCATTTGTGTGTATGCATATGCATTGTGTATTCATATGCATGTGTGTGTATGCATATGCATTGTGTATGCATATACATTTGTGTGTGTGTGTATGTGTGTATGCATATGCATGCTTTTATGCATATGCATGTATGTGTGTATGCATATGCATGTATGTTTGTATGCATATTATGCATTTGTGTGTATGCAAATGCATTTGTGTATGCATATGCATTTGTGTGTATGCATATTCATTTGTGTGTGTGTGTGTATGTGTGTATGCATATGCATGTGTGTATATGTGTGCATTTGTGTGTGTGTGTATGTGTGTATGCATATGCATGCTTGTATGCATATGCATGCATGTGTGTATGCACATGCATGTGTGTATGCATATGCATGTGTGTATGCATATGTATGTTTGTATGCATATGCATTGTGTATGTGTGTATGCATGTGTGTATGCATATGCATTTGTGTGTATGCATATGCATATGCATTGTGTATGTGCGTATGTGTGTATGTGTGTATGTGTGTATGTGTGTATGCATATACATGTGTGTATGCATATGCATGTGTGTATGCATATGCATGTGTGTATGCATGTGCATGCTTGTATGCATATGCATGTATGTGTGTATGCATATGCATGCTTGTTTGTATGCATATGCATTTGTGTGTATGCATATGTATGTGGGTATGTGTGTATGCATATGCATGCGTGTATGCATATGTATGTTTGTATGCATATGATTGTGTGTATGCATATGCATTTGTGTGTATGCATATGCATGTGTGTATGCATATGCATGTGTGTATGCATATGATTGTGTATGCATGTGTGTATGCATATGCATTTGTGTGTATGCATATGCATTTGTGTGTATGCATATGCATTTGTGTGTATGCATATGCATTTGTGTATGCATATGCATATGCATTGTGTATGTGTGTATGTGTGTATGCATATGCATGTGTGTATGCATATGCATGCTTGTATGCATATGCATGTATGTGTGTATGCATATGCATGCTTGTATGTTTGTATGCATGTGTATGTGTGTATGCATATGCATGCTTGTATGCATATGCATGTATGTGTGTATGCATATGCATGCATGTGTGTATGCATATGCATGCTTGTGTGTATGCATATGCATGCTTGTGTGTATGCATATGCATGCTTGTGTGTATGTATATGTATCTCTCCCTCTCTCTCTTTCACTCTCTCTCTCTCTCTAGTATGTCAATCAAAAACAAAATCACTTACATCGATGTAATTGTTTGAATCAAGGTCGTCAAAATCCACTTGAAGTTATCCTTCGTCAAATTTCCAAAGATTTGATCCCAAAAGCTCTTGCAAAACTAAAGTGAGAAGATATTAGAAATGCAAAAACATAAAGAAAAAAAAAAGAGTGCTACAGTATGTGCGATCTACTTACCAAAACTTCAAATCTATAAAAATAGAGGTGTGCTTAGAGAGAGGGAGGGAGAGAGAGAGAGAGAGAGAGAGAGAGAGAGAGAGAGAGAGAGAGAGAGAGAGAGAGAGAGAGAGAGAGAGAGAGAGAGAGAGAGAGAGAGAGAGAGAGAGAGAGAGAGAGAATTGTTTGAATCAAGGTCGTCAAAATCCACTTGAAGTTCTCCTTCGTCGAATTTCCAAAGATTTGATCCCAAAATCTCTTGCAAAACTAAACAGAGAACATATTAGAAAAGCAAAAACATAAAGAAAGAAAAAAGAGTGCCACGATATGTGCGATCTACTTACCAAAACTTCAGATCTAAAAAGATAGAGGTCTGCTTAGAGAGAGAGAGAGGGAGGGAGAGAGAGAGAGAGTGTGTGTGTGTGAGAGAGAGAGAGAGAAAGAGAGAAAGAGTGACATACAGAGATCTGTTGTTCGCACGTGCAAAGCTGACAGTAGACGATGTAGATTCAAAACGCTCAGAATGACGAATTTTGGTTTCGGGCTCATTTAAAAAGATAGCATCGGTAATTCCAGTAAATTACCGATGTTTATATTGATGCTTATACCGATGCTTATACCAACGCAGGATTTCCGAGGCTAAGCAGCTTTCCCAAATTGTCGGAGGGTCATACCGATGCCGACACCTGACCGTCGGTATTCCCTCGATATGTTGTAGTGATTTTACATGCTGATGTATTTTCAGCCAAAACCAGAAACTGTTTGAAGCACATAAACTCTTCGGACTTTTCTTTGAGTGGATATACCCATGCATGCCTGGAAAAATCATCAATGAAAGTCGTCACGAAGTAAAGATAATTTCCAAAAGAGGGTGTCTCAATATGACCACAGACATCACTATGAATAAGCTGCAATTTCTGAGTAGCCCAAACTAAACCATCTTTTGGAAATGAGGAATGCTGCATTTTGTGCAAAATAAATCCTTCACATACATGTTTACCATGTGCCTCAAGTTTGGGCAAACAGGACACCATTTCAGATTTCTGCAAGCGTAGCAAACTAACAAAGTTTAGATGACCAAAGTGTGCATGCCAAAGCTTTGCATCTGACATAGCTTGAGAATCATGTACTCCACATGCCAAATCATTCATCGATTTTTCATAGTCTATGAGCTTATACATCCCATGACATAAAATACCAGAAGCAATAATAACATCGCCATTTGATAGATCATGAACTGTACATCTGTCATCAACAAATTTCACAAACAAGCCAATCTTGGCTGATGCAAAAACTGATAATAGATTCTTCTCGATCCCTGACACAAATAAAGCATCTGACAAAGTGAAAGAACTAAAATTAGTAGTAGTCAGAATGATCTTAACAACTCCCATGATAGGATAAGATGAGTTGTTGGTGCATGTGACAGTATTCCCTATAGGGGCATGCTCGAGTGAAGAGAAGAAAGTGCACTACGAGGTAATATTTTTGGTCACCCCAGTATCAAAGTACCAAACATCTGAGTCTACTGTAGCCATGCACTGCTCATGAGAAGATAGGTCAAAATTGCAAACAATAGTAAATGCCTATTCTTCATCCTGCACAAGGTTAGCAGACTCTGTTTTTGGAGTAGAGGCCTCTACAACAACCATTCCAGCCTCTTTTGCAGCGACTTTAGGACAGTTCTTTATGATATGATCATTTCCTCTACAGTACTTGCAAAACAATTTCTACTTTTCTGATTTCTTTTCATCTTTGTCTTTCTTCTTCCAATGTGTAGAATTAGCAAATTTCTGCTTACTATTTGAAGAGCTCCATTTTCATTTGCCCTCCTGACTAGCCAAGAAAGCTTGATTTGCAACATGCATAATGGACCTGTTCTGCTTGGACTGATCTTCCTGCAACAGAACAAAGACTAAGTCCTCAAATGACAAGGCGTTTGGATCGCCTTTCATCATCAACCGAAGAGTAGAAGCAAAATTCTGATGTGAATCAGGAAGACCATTCAGAACGGTTTCCACAAGTGAGCTATCTAGTATAACTTCATCAGCAGAAATCAACTGTTCCTTCAAGTCTTTGATCTTTGTTAGAAAAATGTCCATAGAATCACCTTCATTCATGTGCTCACTCTCCAACTCTTTTCGGAGGTAAGCAACACAAGCCTCATTCCTAGCTTGGTACAATGTGGTAAGTGTATCCCAAGCATCCTTAGTTGTTCTGCAAGAGCGAATGTGAGGAATAATGGCACTTTTGACAGACAAAGCTATCAATGCATGTGCTTGGGCATCTCTGCCATCCCAACAAATTTTCTCTATAATAGGCTGTAACATCATCAAGTAGTTCACCTTCATGAAAACTCAGTTTACAGTTGAGTTCCATAGGAGTACTTGCTGTTTTAGTGTTCTCCATCTTGAACTTTAACATATCATGTATGTAACTCTTTTGAGTGATAGATATACCACAATCTATGTATGCAAGCTCTAAGCCAAGAAAGTAGGTTAATAAACCAAGATCTCTAATTTTAAATTCTTCCATTAGTTGAGCCTTGACCTGTTTGATGCCATTAGCATCATTCCCTATAATAACGATGTCATCTACATGGACACATAAGTATATAACTTCTAATTTGTTCTTCTTAACACATAAAGAAGAATCTGCCTTGCTTGCCACAAAGCCTTGGTCCTGCAAATAAGTAACAAGCCTATGGTGACAAGCTCGAGGAGGTTGCTTGAGACCATAGAGTGCGTTTCTTAGCTTGCATACATAACCTGTTTCATCTTCATCTTCAAAACCTGGTGGTTGTGCCATATACACTTCTTCTGATATCCATCCATTTAAGAATGCATTCTTGCCATCTAACTGATATAGATTCCAATTTTTAGAAGCAGCAACACTTACCAAAACCCTAATTGTTGGCATCTTTGCTACAGGTGAAAAAGTTTCTTCATAGTCCACTCTGTGAGTTTGGCCAAATCCCTTTGCCACCAACCTTGCCTTCTAAATGTTTATAGATCCATCTAAGTTCTTTTTGAATTTTTATATCCACATGAATCCAATTACCTTCATCCCTGACTTCTTGGGAAATAGATCCCAAGTATAGTTTTCCTAAAGTGCTTCTACTTCTTCCTCCATGGCTTCTCTCGATTCTTTCTTCTTCCTAGCCTCTTTAAATGAAGAAGGCTCTTCTACCATAGAGTTTTTAGTGATATACACAGAATGCTTGGTGAATAATGATGTATCATATCCATACCTTATGGACTTTTGCTTTCTCTTTGTGATCTCCTTAGTGCTTGATTTGAAGACTCTGGTATGTCTTCTAATTGCTTGAGTTTGATCTTGCCTCTTGACTTCAATATGTTCTTCATCCTCTGAGTTGATATCTTCTACTAAGTGTTGATCTTCTTCAGTGTGGGTTGGAAAATCATTTTCCAAATCATATGTTAACTTGACTTTCTTGCAATCATCTTCAAACCATGGATTATTTTCATCAAACACTACATCTTTACTAACTATAAATGCTTTGTTAGTGGGATTGTATAGCCTATACCCCTTTTGGTTCTGATCATACCCAATAAATATACATTTCTCAGCTTTAGGGCCAAGCTTCCCTCTAATTTGAGAAGGAATGTGTGCATAAACAATGCACCCATATATTTTGCAATGGTCCAATGAGGGTCTCCTACCATTCCATGCTTCATAGGGTGTCATACCATCTAAGGATTTGGATGGAAGCCTATTGATCAAGTACGTGGCTGTGGAAAAAGCCTCTACCCATAGATGATTAGGTAACTTCTCCTCATTCAACATAGACCTAGCAGCTTCAATAATTAACATGTTCCGTCTCTCTGCCATTCCATTCAATTCAGGAGTGTATCTTGTTATTACTTCCCTCTTTATGCCTCTATCCTATAGAAATGAATCAAACTCTTGTGAAAAATACTCATCACTTCCATCAGATCTGATCCTCTTCAAGATCCTTCCTGTTTGGTTTTCAACTAGTGCTAAGTACTTTTTGAAACATGTAAATACCTCATCCTTATGCTTCATGAAATAAAGGATTTTCCATCTACTGTAATCATCAATAAATGAAACATAGTACCTTGAACCTGAGATTGATGGATATTTGCTAGGACCCCACACATTAGTGTGTACAAGCTCCAGATAGTCTTCATGAATGTATCCCTTCCTGTTGAATGGTTGCCTGTGGGATTTGCCAAATTGGCATGCTCCACATTTGTATATCATATGTTGCTTGGTCACATTGGGAATGCCAAGCACACTTTAATCCTTGCATATTTGCTTTAGAGTTCTTTCTCTTATGTGTCCTAGCCTTTTGTGCCATATTTCTAACTCAGATAAGGTTTGATCTCTATAATTTAATAATGCTATGTTCTTTGTGTCTTTAATCTCAAATGTGCATAATCTACTAGACTTCTCACCTTTAGCGATCATTTTGAAGCATTGTTGGGGGTCTTCCACATATGATCCATGCTTAATGAATCTGGCCTATAAACCTTTCTCAACAATCTGCCCAACACTAATTAGGTTTTTGGTTATAGCGCATACAGAACTTTACTCAAAAGGTTCATGCTACCATCAGATGTTTTGACATTTCCAATTTTCTTGACTAAGTGTTTAGTATCATCACCTGTTTGAACTTCATGCTTCCCTTTGGGTTCTTCAAGATCAGATAATAGAGCTACATTCCGAGTCACATGATTGGAACAATATGAATCAATATAGAAAAGATGATCATCATCTTTACCTTGCTTAGATGTCATGTCCATGATGAGTAATGAGTCTTCTTGGTGTTCATCATAGTTGTTGTAGTCTCTTCTTCCTCTGAAGCCTCCTCCTTGATAAATGTTGTTGTTGTAGCCTTGATTGTAGTTATGGTTGTAGTTGCCTCCACCATTGTTGTACCTGCCTCTTGATTGCCCATAGCTACCTCTATGGAAGCCTCTTCGCCTTTGATTCCTTGTATTCTTGAAGCATTCTTTTGTGGTGTGGTTGTTAAGACCACAAATGTTGCAAGGTGAATTATTGTAGGGTCTCCCCCTGCCTTGGTTTCCTCCTATGCCCCTTCCTCTAGAAGCTCTTCCTCTTCCTGCATAATTAGCTTGAGAGGTACTAGCCTCTGCTTCATGCTTCTTGCTTTTACCTTTATCCTTAGCTTTATTCTTATCTGTATAAAGGGCAAAAGATTGGTTACCTCTGGCATTGTCACCATTCTTATTGAGCTTTGTCTCATGGGTGAAGAGTTGCCCCATCAAAGTGTTGAGGTCAGGTATTTGCATATCCATGTAGAGGTCCATTGCTGTGGTGAAGGACTCCCACTTATCATCAGCCTTGATTCCATTAATGATCTACCTCACTATGTGTTCTTCTTCTATCTCCTCTCCAATGCTTGCAAGCTGGTCAGACACATCTTTCATCTTGGTTACATGATCAACCACTCCTTGCTTTGGTTGTTTCTTTAGAGTTGTAAATTCCATCCATAACTGATTCTTTCTAGCTCTTGTATTTGAGGAGAAATATCATGAGAGTACTTCCCAAGTCACTTGGGAGGTCTTGCAATTCCTAATATGTGGTAACAAGAAATGAGAGATTGAGTTTAGTAGATATGACCTTGCAAGAGCATCCTTTGCACATCATGTGGTAACCTTTCTTGCTCTTTTGTAGTCTTCACTCCCAATGAACCCCTTCACTTTTGATGGTATCCCTGCACACAGATCGAAGTCGATCGCCGGCTAAAACTTCGGAGCACATGGAGACTCTCTGAATATCTTGCCGCCTAGCCGCGTGATGTACTTCTAATTCTCTCTCTCTAATTGCCATGAAAGCCATCAATCATGGCCTCTTGGCACTCATGTGAGTATCCTTCTTTAGATGTCTAAGAGGTGGTTCACACTTCTATACCCACCTCATAAAGGATACTCTACATAACATTTCCTTCCCCTCAATTCCATTTTTGTCCTCAAAAATGGTATTGGAAGATCTAATAGAAGATCTAAAGAAGGATACTCACATGAGTGCCACTTGGCACTCATGTGAGTATCCTTCTTTGGATCCTCAAAAATGGTATTGGAAGATCTAATAGAAAGAGAGAAATAATAGGACACCACTCCCACTATATCCCCATGTATAACAATACATGGTCATATCTCCGTGTTGTTTCCCGGTATCCTTCCTCTTAAGAAAACCCTTGGGAAGATAATCTAAAACTGGGAAACCGTCTCTGAAGGGTGCTAACCGCTCCCATGTGGCACTATCTTTTGAACTATCTTTCCACTTTAGACACTCTTTATATTATAAGTGACTTCTTGTTCATTTCTCTCAAGTGTGTAGTATGCTCTCAGGCTCATGTGGAATAGAATGAACAGAAATAGGCTCTACTACCTCACTATCTGGAATGAGGTTGTCAGATTCATTCAGCCTTTTCTTAAGCCAGCTAACATGAAAAACTGGATGAATTTGATTATTCTCTAGAAGTTGGATCTGGTAAGCCATCTTTCCTATCCTCTTTGGTATTTGGAAAGGTCCACAATACCTAGGGGATAGTTTTGGACAAGGTCCCATCTTCATGGTTTCAGATCTAGATGGAACTCTAAGATAGAACTACTCTCCTACCTCAAAGTTGATGTCTCTCCTTTGAGGGCCAGCATAGGCTCTAGCTCTATCCTGAGCTCTCCTAATGTTGTCCTTAGCAAGCCTAAGCATATTATTCATCTCTTCCAAGAAGTCCTTTGCACCTTGACCTTTCTCATTCTACAATCCTACAGCATAAGGACCTCTTGGCTAAAACCCATACATAAGCATAAATGGACTATGCCCAGTGGAAGAGTGCTTGGCACTATTATATGCAAAATCTACTATAGTTAAGTACTCTTCCTAATTAGTTTTCCTTTCATTCACATATGATCAAAGCATATCCTCTGGATTTGGTTAATCCTCTCTATTTGCCCATCTGACTGCGGATGCTCGGCCGTACTCATGCTAAGCTTCATGTCCAACCTTTTGAAGACCGCTCTCCAAAAATGGCTTCCTATCCCTATCAGAGACTATGTCTAAAGGAAGACCATATAACCGGTATAGGTTCTCTACAAAGAGCCTAGCCAACCCTGGTGTCTTCACTGTGGTACGCGTCGGAATAAACCTAGCCATTTTGGTTAACATATCCATAATTACCCAGATCGAGTCATGCCCTCTCTATGTCTTAGGTAATCTGACTATAAAGTCCATGGAGATACTCTCCCACTTCCCATTAGGAATATCCAATGGGTGGAGTAGTCCTCCAATACTCAACCTCTCAGCTTTATTGACCTTGCATTTAGTGCACTTAAGCACATACTCTAGGACGTCCTTATGCAATCCAGGCCAGTAAAACTACCTCTTAACAAGATCATAAGTCTTGTTAACTCCTGGGTGTCCTGCACTAGGTGTGTCATGACACTCATACAAAATATGCCGTCTCATCTTAGGATCTCTAGGGACACACACCTTACCTTTATATAATAGATATCCATCACGGACATTGTAATTCTTCCACTTGAATCCTTCTTGAGTACTCGTCGATACTCCATCCTCACTGGAAAACCATATATCATGATCCCCATTCTCTATGGCTTCCCAAATCTTGAAATATGTAGGATCAAGCCTACATTTCCCTCTAATGGACTCAAGTAGCTCACTAGTGATCTGAGTAGAACTCAGTCCATTGAGCATAGGCATGCGCCTAAGTGAATCAGCCACTACATTAAACTTTACCTTCCTATATGTAAGCTCATAATAAAACTCATGAAGAGTCTCTGCCCATCGGGCCTTACAACATTTAAGGTCTATTTGATTAGAGAGCCACTTAATTCTCTCTTGATCAAACACTATCGTGACTTTGGCACCATATAGATAATGATGCCACTTCTTCAAAGCATGGATAATTGCATACAACTCCTTCTCATAGATGAAGTAATTCTTATGAGTTGGTTCTAGTTTCTTACTCTCAAAAGCTACTGGTCGACCATCAAAAACCGCTCCAATGGCAAAATCACTTGCATCGGTCTCAACCACAAAGGGTTTATTTGGATCTGCTATATGTAAAAGTGGGGTTGTAGCAATTGCTACTTTCAATTTCTCCATACTTTGCTTTTGTGCATCTCCCCAATGAAAGGCTTTTCCCTTTCCCTTTAAGCTGTTCTGTCATCGGGACAACAATTTCCACATAATTCTTAATGAATCTTCAATAGAAACCTGATAAACCTAGGAAGATCTGCAACTCTTCCAGGTTCCTTGGATGTGGCCATTCCATAATAGTCCTTACTTTTTTTGGATCCATCTGGATTCTATTCTGGGAGACTATATGCCCAAGTAATCTAACCTCTATTTTGAAGAATTCACACTTTGACTCTTTAGGAAAGAGTGATTTTTCCCTTAGCACTTGAAATACCTTTCTTAAGTGTTCCAAGTGCTCCTCTTCTAATGCACTATAGATCAGGATATCATCCAAGAAATCTACTACAAAGTGTCCTAGATAAGGCCATAATACACTATTCATGAGCTTCATGAAAGTGGCAGGAGCATTGGTAAGACCCAAAGGCATCACCAAAACTCATAGTGCCCATATCTAGTCCTAAATGCAATCTTAGGGACATCCTCTACCCTAATCCTAATCTGATGATATCGTGATCTAAGGTCAAGCTTTGTAAAATAGCTAACTTGATATAACTGATCAAATAGATCTTCCAATCTAGGCATTGAAAACCTATTTTTGATATTTACCTTATTAAGTGCTCTATAGTCTATACATAATCTCATAGAGCCGTCTTTCTTTTTAAATAGGAGCATTGGTGATGCCCAAGATGAGTTACTAGTTCTAATGAAGCCCTTATCTGAATAATCCTCTAATTACCTCTCAACCTGCTCATGCTGAGAAACACTAAGTCTATAAGGTGGCTTACAACTAGGGTAAGTGTTAGTATGAGTGGCAGAGTCATCTATCATGACTTGCACCCTGGTCCCGTATACACTACCATGAAGTTTAACTAAGTCATGTGGTCCAAACTTCAGTGACCACAATGACTGAGTCAAACAACAGGTGTGCTCTATATCCTCGTGCATCACCTCCACTCCCTTGCAGCTAGAGCTGCCATGAATAGAAAGTGTGTGCACTAGGTGGACCGCCTTCTTGCCTTTTTCAGGGGCTGTACTACTCTTTGGTCCTCTCTTCTTTTCTTCCTCCCTCTTGAGTGGACAGTTCCATTGTGAATGGCTAGGAGAAAAACACCTAACGCACAGGTTCTCTCTTTTGGCCCTCTCAAACTGATATGTAGGTAACCTAGCCCTTGTGATCTTTGTTTTTTAATGAAAATTTTGTTTTTTCCCAATGGAAACTTCTTCTTGAACTTAGTCGTGCTAATAGGCTGATCCATCTTGAGGGCTGATCCATCTCCATAGGAGTATATTGAGGATGGTTATGGTCCTCATATTCTAAATTTCATATGCTAAATTTTGTCAAACTCTACTTTTGGGAGTAAGAAAAGAGATCATTTCAAGAGGCTTCCCATGGATTGTGCATACATACCTGGAGTATGGTGTGTACATTACCATGGAGAATAAAAAAATCCAAGAATAGTCCACATTATGAGTGGATTAGATGCTTGCTAAAATATCCCATTTAACTTTTTACAAGAAAGTAAAAATCTTGATTTAAGCCTCTTTTGGGGAGCAAATTAGCATGCACGAAAGGAGGATTTGCTAAGGTGAAAATAGGCCCAAGCATCTTCATATATTGCTCTCTGAGATTATGGAGAGAAATTTAGCATTTGCTTCATGGAAGAATGCTTTTGGGCACTCCAAAAATCATATTTCCACACTTTTTCCAACCCCTCCAACAGTCCACTAGTTTGGCATGTCCCGCTTGGAAAGGCCATATCTTTGGCTAGAAAACTCCAAATTGGATATTCTATGGCTCTTTTGAAGAGCACAAGGTCTACTTTTAGTTTAGAAAAAGTTTCTTTTGGAAATTATGTATTTTTGCAAGTCTTTAAAGGTCTACAAAGTCTGAATAGTTTTTGGCAATTACCTTCCGGGAGCCATATCTTACAAAACGGGAAGGCGAATTTCACTTCGAGCCACTTGCACATGATATATGTTTCAGTTTAGGATTATTTGTAGGTCCTAAAATGGTTTTTGAAAGTCTGAAGAAGGATTACAAATGCATTTTTTTGGTAAATTTGCATTATTTTGGTAATTATCTGACCATGTTTTATCTTTTGGGAAGTGATCCGATGTTTTTGGACACTTCAAAGTTTATACTAGGACCTGAGGGGGAAGGTGCAGAGGTCTCGAATCTCATCGAAAAGGATTGGATGCATGCAATTCCAATACCAAATCATTCAAGGATGTATGCTTTATATTTTCAGGCATCTTACTTTATGCTATGGCATATTCTGTATGTACATGCATTGATTAGAGCGCATATATCCAAGCTGATCATTTTTTGAATTCTAAAAGTATGGATCAACATGCAAGTACACTTTTTGATTGTTTGCAGGAAAGATGATTGTAGGAACTACATGGTTATGCAACAAAGAGAATTATTGCTAGCACTTGTTTTTATGTTTTTGCAGGTTATGGAGTCCATGTATGAGTTTATGGCATGCATGCCATGGGCTTGTCAAGCCCTATGTTGTTGGATGGCCTATGTGCCATTGAGTTTATGGTTAAATTTTTTTGGGATTCCATTTCCTTGGGGAAATATTGTCAAAATTTTTCCATCTCATGGCATTATATACACACTTGCCTTTAGATAAGAATGTTATGGCATGATAACATGCCTTTTTTGCAAATATCAGTAAGATGTTAGCATGCTTTTAAGCATGTATTTGATGGACTTAGGACCATCATAGTAGTATAGATAAGACAACTTCAGTAGTAATAGGATCCCTATACATAATCCTTATGGATTTAGACCATAGAATTGCTAACGGAAAGGAAGTAGACCTTCACCATTGGGAATGTGCACAAGGGATCCTATAGGTTATAGGAAGTTACATGCATGCATGGGAGATACGTTTATGATAATCTCCAATGTACTGAAGATTTATTTATCTTCAAAAGAGTTTCACAGTATGATTAGAAGACTATGGGGTATTATGATGAATACCCAAAGAGTGATTAGTTTCACTGATACACATCACTTGAAAAAGTAGTGAAGCACTTTTGCTACACTACTAAGGAAACCAATTAGATGGGATCATAGAGATGGGTTTCATGAGACAACATTGATAGATGCATATGTGATTTGAGTGATTGTTAGGAAGGCCATATGCATGGCACTAGCTCTATGACTTAGAGCATAGATCCCTTAGTAAGAAATAGTTGGGGTACCCAATACATATATGTATATCGGAATCTACACAGAGGTACCTAGGCTCAGTCTTGGTACCTAGGAACAAGTTAGTTTGGAACAGAAAGGGGTACTCAGTCTTGGTACCTATATATTCCATAGCATATATATGGAATATATATTCGGTTTAGTGTAGGTATGACACCATGGATTGGAAGAAGGTTCCATTGGTATGGGATGGTGGAAAGGACTTTCCTTTGAGCACTCTTCTTCTATGGCTAGGGATAAAAGGACTCATCATTCATAGCATCATGTCTCATTAGATCGGAGGAGAGCTCTTAGTAGACATCTCCTTAGGATTGGGAGTCATCCTTCATATTTTAGGGAAGATTTATTCTTCCAGTAGAGAATGAGATGGGTGATTTTATCACCATTGGTATCACATAATCATTTTCATGATTTCAGGAAGGATAATTCCATTACTTCGATTGGATCATATAGATCCATGCATAAACGATGGTTGATAGAGATAGCTCTTTAGTATGGATACACATATGTTTATGGTATCATATCATATCATGCTTCAACATTTTAGCAGAGGGCTTTGACCCTTATAAGGAATTTATTCTCTCCACTATTCACTACATACACCTTCATTAGTTAGGGGAGGTATGTTATGGAAGAGAGGACTAAATAAATTCATGAGTTTCTCTTTTAGGAAAGGAGAAAGTGGGAATCAACTCACAGATTGATGAGAGATCTCACTTCAACTTAGTGGTTTCACTTTAGCTCCTATTATTTCAGAGAGAAAGAAGGAAAGGGAAACATGATTTCTTCATAGGAGAAGAATAGGGAATGTTTTCCTTTAGAGAGAAGAGGTGTTTAGGAAACATCTCCTAGTCTTTATTTCAGAAGGAATTCATTTACTCTACTTTTATATGTAATTTTCCTTCATATGGGAGTCTTTCTCCATTATTTTTGAAGGAAAATTTGAAGAATTTATGTACATATTCTCAGTTATGAGCAGAGTAAATGGATTCAATAGAATCTCTTTCAAAGGGAAAGGGAAAGTGCAATAGATTTGATTACCAGAGCTCTTTTCCTTAGAGGAGATTATAGAGAGATTATAGACATTTGTGTCCATAACTTGGTTTTTTGTTTCATGCTTGATAGTCCATCCATACCTTGGTTGACTAAGAAGCAACCTATTATGGATACTTCTAAATGTTAGGTTAATTAGGGATAGCTTTTATAGCTATTGTGGAATATATATGGCTCATAGATCTTATAGATGATTTGGGTGTTAATCAAAACTTTGCCTCTACCACATTTACTAACATTCGAAGTACATTAAATCTAGCTGTGCGGATCCTATGTTCCATGGTTGCACTAAGCACATTAAGGAGGATTATCATTATGATGGGGAAATTCTATATTGAGATATCAATTTGGCATATGTGCCATGAAAGATTTTGCTTCAGACCTTTTCACAAAAGCTCTTCCCTGTGAGAAATTTGAATGCTTTCGTAAAGCTTTGGTCTTAGTACATTTTTGTGGATTGATCGTAGCTACATTGGATGGAACTTCCTTGTACATGAGTGTTGGCCCCTCGTTCATTGCATCACTCCTTTGTCCATTGAGTGTATATTTTGAAAGTAATGTCATTGAGTGTATGTTTTGAAAGTAATGTGTACGAATAGGCTTAAGACTTCCAGGAAACTTTTTTTCCTCTTTAGTATGTTTTCCCCATATTGTATATACATTCATAACATAAATAGGCTGCTTATCTTTGCATATTCCACACTAAGTAATACATTGTATATTGTGCTCTAAAGCTTTTTGAAGAAATAATAGCACAACAGAATAGAACAATAGACATAGTTGATAAAAGATACAAACAAAAAGAGTAAGTAGACTGAGAGATAGAGGACTCAAATTTTCCAAGATAATGTAGGTACAAAGTTTGTGGTGTCCACCCGTGCACTCCCAATATTGAGCTTAGATGGTGATCTAGATAGACTCTAGATGAATGGCTTACCAAGCACAATTCTATGTAGAGCTAAACATGGGCCATGCTTATATAGCTATTATAACGGGATTCAATATTGATAAACGTAGTAAGGAGAAATAAAATATTCGACAAAATATATAATTTGACAATATCTCCAAGACTATTAAGTCTTACCATCTTGGCTCCACAAGACAGAGGGATAGGGTCCTCAAACCCTACAGAAGGGGGAAGACCCCCTCTACACTCCCCCCATTAAGATTCTATGGGGAAACCACGTGGTGCCACAAGAATTTTATTTTCACCCTGAATGACAACTGAATGGCCCGAAAGTTTACACCCTACCTAAGCTAATGGCTATGCTCACAAAGATCATCTATTACCATCAATGATCTCACATAGACATCATATAATTTGAAAGTTAGGGTTTCATAGAACTTGGCAATTACATAGAACACATCTAACTTGAAAGTTAGGGTTTCATGGGTTCCACAAATGTCTGGACACTCACAATGGCTTCTCCTGATAATGGGTGCTTTACAACTTAGAGCACCATGGATCATTTGTTGCCAATTGAGGGTCCATTCAGGGTTGAATATTGCGTATTTCTATTTATTGAGAGTGGAGTATTGAGTATATCTAATAGTTTCATCTTCTTCCTCATGTTATTTGTGAGAATCTATCTCGGCAAAGTCCAACGAGATTGTGAAGGCAAAAGCTTGATTATTAGATATGTGGATGCGAAGATCTCAACACTAAAAGTTCATAAGAGGTAAGGCTTCAAATTTAGAGTTCACGAGAGAAAAGGTGTCTAACATTAAGCATATCTAAAAATATAGAAGAGGAATCGTAAGTGCCACAATGGTATTAAACATGCAAATACCCACGATTTTTCCACAGGAAACTTAGTGGAGGTAAGTGAGATTGCAAACTATATGCTTTGGAAGTTCAAGATTACAACTATCATTGTTGTTTATGGCCTTTTGGAGAGGGTAATGGGGAGTGAACACAATGATTCCCTTAGATGCATAGCACTTTTTAGCTTGCAAAAGGATTTAATGCAAAAATGCACCATATTTCTTATTCACAAGCTACTTTGATAATGTTTTGGGTGCTAGAGAAAGTTTGTTGAAGGAGAGACGATTGAGGCATTCATCAATCAGCTCTAGAATCTATGCAATCAAATAGTTGGTAGAAAGCTAGAAAAGGCTAACGAGGAGCGTGTATCCAAATTTGTCCATCAAATTGTGATGGTTTGAGAGCTCGAGCTTTGGCTTCCAAGGAGTAAATATGCATTAATAATGGAAAAGGAGTTGAGAGTTTCAAGCATGAGAAGGAAGTAGCAACTGAGATTCTATGCTCTCTATCAGATAAGCAAAAGCAATCCGCAGACATAGCTCATCGTGATAAGAATAGGAAGGGTGAAATAAATTTTCAAGGGAAATTATTCTACCCGAAAGAAAAGGTCACATAATTCCGTTGTCTCATGTTAAGAAAGATGAGGAGGAGAGTGGTAGTCGTGAAGGCAAAGAAAAAGGAATGCATATCCTCATAAAGACCTTTTGAGGATATGTGTTTTCAACATAGAAGGATTCATGTGGATTAGATAGTGGCAATCAATTAAACTTCGAGATAGTAAAAACACAAATGTGAGTAAGTATAGATCGACAGCAGCAACTCAATCCGAAAGAGCCTCCGCATGCACCGACTCAGTGACCCGTGAAAAATTGGTCGATTGAGAAGCCAACAGCTATGGCGTAGATAAGATGAGTGAGCAGCATAAATACATAGAGGTGGGGCCTAAACCGGAGGTGGGCGTGTGCAGGAGAGAAGAGAGAAGCGTAAACCTGGTCTGTAGTAACGTGAAGCACACCTAGCATGAGGGCACAACGAGCGTGACGCCGTTGGCTCTGATACCATGTAGAAATTTAGAGAGCAACCATAGCCTCGCGTCAATGACAGAGAGACGTGTGAAGATTGCAACACGAAGACGACAGCGGGGCAGAGAGTCACGAGAGAATAAACGGACTCGCGCAAATCAGGGGACGTTTAATTTGATTTATTTGCAACTGTTAACATGGGTTCGTTGATTTAGTTCATTAATTATATTAGTTCATATCATATCCCCATGTTTGTTATAGTATGCAAAATCTACATTCGTGTACAGTAGGAAAACGGCAAATCAGAACTGCAATATGAAGAGTAACAGATGTGCATCACCGTAATGAAATCCAGATCACCATGATTTGATGCCGTTTATCGGGGGAAAAAAACTGATACTACGCCGGCATATTACCATGAAGTCAAAATTCTGATATTTATATAACAATGACACAGTATTGTGCCGAATACATATCTCTTCTGTTTCTGATTAACATTCGCTCTGTCTTTCCAAGTAAAAAGGCATCACAATCCCGAAAAACAAGCCATGTAGCTGAATCTTAGTCGACCTCCTCAATCTTAGGACCTGCACCTCCTGAACCTCCAGAATAACCGCCATCACCCCCGGCAGCACCATATGCAGCACCAGGCGGGACATCACCAGCACCCCCTTGGTACATGCGTGCTATGATGGGGTTGCAGAGGCTTTCAAGCTCCTTCATCTTGTCCTCAAATTCATCTGCTTCAGCAAGTTGATTGTGATCCAACCACTGTATCGCAGCATCTACTGCATCTTCAATTTTCTTTTTATCAGCTGGATCCAACTTCCCAGCTATCTTGTCATCCCTTATAGTATTCCTCATATTGTAAGCATAGTTCTCCAAAGAATTCTTAGACTCGACCTTTTTCTTCACTTCCTCGTCCTCTGCTTTATATTTCTCAGCATCCTGCACCATCTTCTCAATCTCTTCCTTACTGAGCCTTCCCTTGTCATTTGTGATAGTAATTTTATTCTTCTGGCCGGTGGTCTTATCTTCTGCTGATACATTCACGATGCCATTTGCATCTATGTCGAAGCACACAGTAATTTGGGGAACACCACGAGGAGCTGGTGGAATGCCAGACAGCTCAAACTTTCCAAGCAAATTATTATCCCTAGTCCTAGTCCGCTCTCCCTCATATACCTGTATCAGCACTCCTGGCTGGTTATCCGAATATGTGGAGAATAATTGTTCCTTCTTTGTTGGGATTGTTGTATTGCGAGGGATCAACACCGTCATCACCCCTCCAGCTGTCTCCAAGCCAAGGGACAATGGAGTAACATCCAGCAATAGAAGATCTTGAACCTTTTCATTCCCTTCTCCACTGAGAATGGCTGCCTGAACAGCCGCACCATATGCTACGGCCTCATCAGGATTAATGCTCTTACAAAGCTCCTTGCCATTGAAAAAATCCTGCAACAGCTGCTGCACTTTGGGAATCCTTGTAGAGCCACCAACCAACACAACATCATGAATGCTTGATTTGTCCATCTTTGCATCCCTCAGACATTTTTCAACAGGTTCCATACACTTTCTGAAGAGATCCATATTTAATTCCTCAAATCTAGCTCTCGTGATAGTCGAGTAAAAATCAATGCCCTCGTATAGAGAGTCAATTTCAATAGTCGTTTGGGCAGTGGATGATAATGTCCTTTTGGCTCTTTCACATGCTGTCCTCAGCCTTCTTAGCGCCCTTGCGTTTCCGGTGATATCCTTCTTATACTTCCGCTTGAACTCTTGAACAAAGTGATTCACCATTCGGTTGTCGAAATCCTCTCCTCCAAGATGGGTATCGCCGGCCGTTGCTTTCACTTCGAAAATACCCTCCTCGATAGTAAGAAGTGATACATCAAATGTGCCACCACCGAGGTCAAATATCAGCACGTTCTTCTCGCCAGTGCTTACAGTTTTCTTGTCTAAGCCGTATGCAATGGCAGCAGCAGTAGGCTCGTTTATGATTCTCATAACGTTGAGCCCAGAAATGACACCGGCATCTTTGGTGGCCTGCCTCTGTGAATCGTTGAAGTAAGCAGGGACTGTGATGACAGCATTTTTAATCGTACTGCCGAGAAATGCTTCAGCAATCTCCTTCATTTTAATAAGTACCATTGAAGAAATTTCCTCTGCTGCAAACTGCTTTTCCTCACCCTTGTACTGGACCACAATCATAGGCTTGTCGCCAGGTCCCGGGATCACCTTGAATGGCCATAACTTCACATCACTTTGGACGGATGCGTCGGAAAACCGCCTACCAATAAGACGCTTCGCATCTGCGCCAGAGAGCAAGACAGACGTATCAAGATAGAGCCTTCCAATAGACAGATTACGATCTCCCACCAAAATTTTGAACTTTATATAGACATCACACAACAATTACAACAGGACCGATGCCGCACACTAACAATCATTATTAACGGGGTATTCGCAAACGTATCAAGCAAACGTTACAAAAATTACGGGCTCCGTGTCGTATTGGACACGGGAAAGCGTACTCAAAAGCTGCAGATCGTAGTTTTTGAGTATAGGACACAGGAAATACACGGGCTCCCGTGTCGTATTGGACACGGGAAAGCGTATTCGAAAACTGCAGGTCGTAGTCAGCACAGAAATACACACAGCATATACGAGGTTCAACGAGCATCGCTTGGCAACGCTTAGCATCGCCTAACAACGCTTAGCATCTCTTTGATGCCAAATAGAATAGAGAACAAGTCGGCCTGCAGCTTGCAGTGAAAAGCCGGCATAACTCAGACTGTAGCTAGTACGGCATCACACGAATATTAACGACAGGAATTTGGGATCAGAGGTCGACCGAGCCAATCAACGAAAAATTATTTGCAGCGCTCAAAATGATGTTACGCTACGCATCAGGTTGAGAAGTTCTGGTATCCGTCAGGTGAGGGATACGCTAAAAACTAGCTTTCTAAGAATCTTCCGCATACCTCCATGCTTTTCTATTCAAGATATGCATGCTCCTGACAGCTATCGACTTGCCAATTAACTCTACGTGCTACATCTCAATGTGGCGCGATATGGCTTGCTGCTCATACAGGTCATTCCGCATACCTCCATGCTTTTCTATTTAAAGATATGCATGCTCCTGACAGCTATCGACTTGCCAATTAACTCTATGTGCTACATCAATGTGGCGCGATATGGCTTGCTGCTCATACAGGTCAGACCGATCAGTACGGGAAAACGCAGTAACGCCATCAATGAGACTTTCGCAATGGCCAGAACACTGGCAAAACAACAAAGCATTACAAAAAGCAACCTACAACTAAATTGCATACAAAGAAAAGATAGCCGCACGGTCGCTTAGGTAACACAAATGCAGAAAATTGCACAATCCATCCAACTCAATTAGACTCCTCACTTCATCGAGGCTTCGCTATTACCACAAGATAAACGGAAACTCTACTTACCGAATACTGTGTTCACGGGATTCATGGCAACTTGATTCTTTGCAGCATCTCCGATCAGCCGTTCGGTGTCAGTGAATGCGACATAGGACGGCGTCGTACGGTTACCTTGATCATTTGCAATGATCTCGACACGATCATGCTGCCATACACCAACGCAAGAATATGTAGTACCGAGATCTATACCAATAGCAGGACCTTCTTTCGCCATGTTCGAAGAAATTCAGGACAAAGGAATGAATAGCTTAGAAAACAGGTGGCGATCTTGAAGAGTGCGTATTATTGTCTGTACAATTGAGGAAATCTAATGCGGTAGCGTCATATTATACAGTGCTGTGGATGCTTCTAGCGAGATGTGGATGCTTCTTAGTTCTAGAAGTTTCAGGAGGATTATTCTTGCGCGGCGCACTTTTCTCTCTCAACCGTGAACTTTTAGTTCTAACATGTTCCGAAATGGAATACGTGATATAGGAATTGGGAGAGAAACTCGAGCGGTGAAAAATAATCTAAAAATTATTCGAGATGCGCCACTAATAGCGGAAAAAACTGTGGAGCTCAACATGTTACCTCAACAAAAAATACAAAAATATTTAACACATAGTCATCAAAATAGCTAAATGAAGATATAAGCCGGATACTTCATATGTGCACGCTAACTACATGGTTGGGCCCTTAGCCTCTCAAGGCTAGGGTTAGGGGTCCAACCTTTGCGAGCTACGGCCAGATACACATTATCATTTGGGTGGTGAGCTATTAAACTAGCTCCTTTGAGAGACTTTTGGGTCATCGAGTTATCCAATTCAAATCAATCATTTCGTGTGGCCTTAGGGCCATCCCTTCCCATACCTATGCAGGTTTTTGAGCTCTATATCTTAATAGTTGTTAGGTATCTAATCATTGCTTTGCAGAATTCGGGGTCCTGACTCCCATGGATGCTTTGCCTACCTTTCATTCTACTTTTAATTAATTCAAGCTAATCTATAAAGGTAGATTTCAGTGATCAAATTTCCTTTAAAAAAAAAGATACCCCAAAGATCAACAGTTCCACATCTTAAGAACCACATGATTTCCCAAAATATTCCATCTATTATCATAATTTGTGTGCTTATACCTTTGCAAATAACATGCTCAACATAGATTTTTGCACTTTGTCTCAGATAGGACTTGAACTATCAACCATCAATCACTTGGAGAAGAGCATTTCCGATAAACCTAACTCATTTAAAGTGACTTCATATTGCATTATCTCTTTGACTTTGTTGGTCCTGCAATCACAGCTTTGGCTCAATTCTAAACTTGGGTGTTATAAAGTAAGTGTGTGTCCCGTTGGTTCAAGAGGAATCTGAAATCTGACATTGTTTGGTCGCGCTTATGTTGGACCACAGTCTTGAAGTTGGACTTAAGTACTAGCGAGAGGTCTTGGGTTCAAGCATTGCAAGGTGCAAGGAGAGTATATTTTACTCAAGCCCAACCCCAATCTTCTAAAAGTTCTAACTCTAGTTAACTACAACACTTGGAGCACATGTAGTTACATGGACTTCACTTGGATGGATAGTACCAACCTGTCTATTGCTAGATCTTGCAGTCATGCATGTACAAAGACAATATGAGATTCAAAATACACAAAAACAAAGATGTGCAGCAGACAAAACATTACATAGTATTGGGTTCCCTCCATGCACTCTATCGAATGAGTATCCAGAGTGTGTATATTTATGGATTTTGATTACATCCAAAGATAAAATTTATAATGAGGGTGGTGCTTCAAAAAGTAGGCGTGTGAGAAAAAAATTGCTCACTGTTATGGTGAGCCTTAGCTTTTATTTGCAAAAGTCATGATCTACAGCGATCCTTATCTTAAACCACTATTTTTATCACTTTGTTCTTGTCAAGAGAGCACTAGATTGTGCCCTCTAACTAGACTAGAAAAGATTTTGGAATTATATTTTTGATTACAAGATCACCCACATATGAAAATAATACAAGAATATGCAACTCATATAAGAAGTCCCACAACCTTAGTCGAGTCCACTGATAAGTATGGATAACTGGAGTAGACAAGATATAAGAGATCCCACAACCGGGGATCGTAGGTATGAAATCATATATCTGGGTTATAATAATTCCCTTGAGGAAGCTAAACTAGGTACAAGAAATAATTTGACAAGATCTCGTACTATGAAATTACAAAAGGAGAAGACTAGATGTCAAAGAACTAGGATAATCACAACTAGAACAAGGAAGAGGACAAAAATTGGAACTAGAACTTGGAAAGTAGTTACTTGAAGATCATGACTCCTTGAGCATCCAAGAATAGCATTTTTCAAGATTGAGAATGTATGCAACCAAACCCTCCTAATATTGTTGTTCAACGGTGGTTACAAATTGATGATGTGAGCAATTCGAAACACGACCTCTGGATGTCAAAATAGTGCAACTGGGTAGTCCATCTTAGCATTTTGAGGGTTTAAACATGTTGTAGACACGATGGAAGCATTAGATTGTCCAGATTCTAAACCAATGATGATATATAAAAAGTCACATGAAATCTAAGGTTTATTTTGATTTCATTTGTGTCCATGACATCACCTCCCTCTCAAGTGATGAGTTCCATGAGGAGCACTCATGCTCTCTAGTCTCACTTCATTGGATTTTTCTTATGGAATTCTCAAACCTTAACTGGTGCTCTTTGAAGGTTTTGTGCAAGTTCTCAAAAGTATGGCCATTGATGTCATATCCTTTCCAATGGTCAATGTACTCTTATCTTCCTCAAGATATTCTCGAATCTAGGGCATGCTCGACTTTGAATTATTCATGATCATCAATCTTGATAGGTGATGAAGGACTAGGTTTCTCCTTCCTCAATGGCAAAATCTGATATGGCTCCAACATGGATACATGAAAAACTAGATGTATTCTCATGGTACTCTATAACTAGAGCTCGAAGGTGACTAAACTAATCTCGGCCAAGATGGTGAAAAGACCAAATCTCTAATGGTCTAGCTTTGCATAAGGCCTTGAAGTCTACAAATTATCTATAAGTAACCATAGTTTATGCCCAATGTGATATGATGGATTTTAAACACGATGCTGATTTGTATAATACTTATATTGTTCTTGAGCTCTATAGATCTCTTGCTTCAGTTCTCTGTGAATATCCATGAGGTATTGGGCCTTATCTCTAGCAGCTAGGATCTTGACATGATTTGAGACTTGTACATCCATCCTAGGATGTTGTCCATAATTTTCAAAGAAGCGAGTTAGCTTGGTAGATGTATGAACACTATTGTTGATGATAGTTGATGGTGCAACCAAGATACTAATGTAGGACTTGATTCACCAGTTTTGTTTGTCCATTAGTCTGTGCATGATTGGTTGCAGACAATTTAACATGATTACCAAGGAGCTTGCAAACACTATTCCAAAAGTTGGATATGAACTATGGAACTCGATCACTGATAATATCATCAAGCAATGCATGAAGCCTAAAGATTTATCTGAGAAAAATTCTAGCAGTGTTTGCACGTCAGATTGCCTTGGTAGTTGGAATGAAGTGTGCCAGCTTTGTGAATGTATCCACTATAGCAAGAATGGCATCATACTTATCCAACCTTGGTTGATTTGTGATGAAATCCATAGATAATGAAGACCATGGTATTTCTAGAATAGGTAAAGGTTGCAAGACGCCATGAGGTTTATGACATGGTACCTTAGGTCCATTGCAAGTGTCCCAAGATTGGATATATTCTTTGACTTCCTTCCATATTTGAGGCCACTAAAAATCCCCGGATATGAGTTCTATTGTTTTATTCACTCCAAAATGTCCAGCTACAAGGTTGTCTTCTAAAGTACCTTGATTTTGGGATTTCTTGGAGGGATGTACATTAGGTTCTTATAGAATAGTAACACATCATTTTCTTCGAGCTCCTTTACTTCATGAACTTTCCCTTCTTGAATTTTTTTCTTGAAATTACAAAACAATTCATCATGTGGTAGAGTCGCATGAATCAAATGGGTCAAGGCTTAATCTTCTTGATGGTTTGAGTACCTTAGTTCCATTGCAAGTGTCCCAAGATTGGATATATTCTTTGACTTCCTTCCATATTTGAGGCCACTAAAAATCCCTGGATATGAGTTCTATTGTTTTATTCACTCCAAAATGTCCAGCTACAAGGTTGTCTTCTAAAGTACCTTGATTTTGGGATTCCTTGGAGGGATGTACATTAGGTTCTTATAGAATAGTAACACATCATTTTCTTTGAGCTCCTTTACTTCATGAACTTTCCCTTCTTGAATTTTTTTCTTGAAATTACAAAACAATTCATAATGTGGTAGAGTCGCATGAATCAAATGGGTCAAGGCTTAATCTTCTTGATGGTTTGAAAAGATAGCTGCTCACTAGAGATGTTAAGGCTTGAGTAATAAACTATCTTGTTGATCAAAAGCCTCTTCACCTTTCTTTGGTGCAAGGTAAAATATTCTTGACAAAACATCTAACTAACATTGTTGGCATCATCAATGGTATGTGATGACAAAATCAAACCCAAATAGAGAGTTATTCCATAGAGATAGCCTTCTATTGAGTATACGAGTGATCATAAAATACTCTAGATTCTTGTGATTTGTGTACATGGTAACTTTATGAGTTGATTTATCTACATGGTGATGCCATGGATCAAATGCATTACTATTGCAAGAAGTTCTTTATCATGGATTTCATCATTAATCTTTGGATGGGAGAATTTCCTTGAATGATATGCAACTAGATGGAAAAAAGGCTTGGTAGAATTAGGATGAACTAGAATTGGAGCATTGGTGAATGCTGATTTTAAGATTTGAAAGGCTTTTTATTCTTCTTTGGGCCATGAGAATATTATTGAATTTCTTATAAGCTTGGAAGAGGTGATACTATCTTGGAGTAATCTTTGATAAATATCCTATAGAAATTGGCAAACCCTAGAAAGCATTGTACATGTCAAACACATGAAGGTGGTTGCCAATCAGGGATTTTCTTAATCTTCTTAGGGTCCATGAAGATTCCTTTCTTTGAGACAATGTACTCTAGAAATTCCACTTTTGTCGGATGGAAAGAGCACTTCTCCAATTTAGCATATAAACCTTTTTCCTTTAGTTTATCTAAAACTATCTTTACATGATGTTTATGATCCTCTAGATTT
>CM035416.1:98408051-98488051 GCA_020310875.1 Ceratopteris richardii
TAAATATTTAATGTTCTACTTATATGAATTTCTTTCTTTTTGCAATGAGTTTGATGAGAGAGATAAAAAGTATGCTCTTAGTTCATTGGAGATAGAATTTGGCATTGTGTGGTCCCATAAGTGGTGGTTGAAAGAGATGCAGATACTTATGTCACATCATCGTGACAATGCATGATATATATATATATATATATATATATATATATATATATATATATATATATATGCCACAAGGAAAGAAACCCATAGGCTACAAGTGGGTTTACAAGGTAAAGCACAATGTTGATGGTAGCATAAGCAGGTACAAAGCACGATTGGTAGAAAAAGGATATGCACAAACATATGGCATTGATTATGAGGAAACGTTCAACCATGTAGCTAAAATGTCTACTATTAGAACGCTTGTTGCATTAGCTGCAACAAAAGGATGGACTTTACATCAAATGGATGTGAAGAATGCTTTCCTACATGGTGAGTTACAGGAAGAAGTATATATGGACTAGCCATAGGGATACAAAGATTCAAAGCACCCAAAATATGTTTGCAGGTTGCAAAAGGTTTTGTATGGACTTAAGCAAGCTCCTCATGCATGGCATGCAAGGATGGCTGATTACTTAGCCACCATTGGGTTTTCTATTTGTGATGCAGATCATTCATTATATGCAAGGAGAGGTGATGATGGCATCACAATTGTGGCTATTTATGTTGATGACCTGATTGTAGGAGGTGACAATGAAGTAAGCTTTAAAGAGGTAAATAAACTCCTTATGCAAGAATTTGATATGAAAGATCTTGGTGTGCTGCACTACTTCTTGGGCATTGAGTTTATACATACAGAAATAGGTAGATGGATGTCACAAAGGCAATATGCCTTGATTATGTTGCAAAAGTATGGTATGGCTGATTGGAAGACAATTTCTATGCCATTAGATCAGAATTTGAAGTTGGATACTACATCAGGTGAAGCATTGGAAAATGCTACTATGTACATGAAAATTATGGGAAGCTTGATATATTTCACAATTACAAGGCCTAATCTAAGCTACACTATTGGACTTGAAAGTCAATTTATGTAGGTTCCCAAGAAGCCACATTTGGATGCTTTGAGGTGCACTCTACATTATGTGAGTGCTACTTTGGATCATGCATGTTTTATGAAGGTGGTGTAGATTTGTAGGTTCTTGGATACACCGATGCAGATTGGGCTACTAGCATTCTAGATAGAAGATCTACTAGTGGTTTTCTGTTCTAACTTGGGAGTGCAACTATTACATGGACAAGTAAGAAGGAACCCATTGTTGCTTTGTCGAGTACAGAGGCTAAGTATAGAGTTGCTTCAATGGAAGCATGTGAGGCATCATGGCTAGAGATGCTACTTACAGATTTAGGTGTGGAAGTGCAAAAGCCTATTACCATCTATTGTGATAATCTTAGTAGCATATAGTTAGCATAGAATCTTGTTTTCCATGCTAGAACAAATCATGTTGATGTACATTATCACTTCATTAGAGAGAAGGTATTAGCAGGTGATATTGATCTTGTCTATGTGAGAACAGATGAGCAGGTTGCTGATATTTTCACTAAAGCACTTGGAGCAGAGAAGCTGAAGAAGTTTTGGAAGATGCTTGGATTAGGGGATATGACATAGAGCTTGAGGGGGAGTATTGAGATATCAAGCTCAGCATGTAATGATCCAAGATGACACGTATCAATTTTTCATTTCTTTGAGATGTATAGTGGTCAATCCGATATATGTCACAGATACTTCATTGAGCTTTACTAGATTTATCTATCGAGAGTGCTGACACATTTTTTTCTTGCCAACTCACTCATTCACAAACATTAGGATTTTCCTCATGTATGTCGATATATCAATATCCAATGATGAATAATCAACATGACTTTCTTCGATGTCTGTAACAATAAAGTGTTCAAACAATGTCCGACCTCTAGGTTGAACATGAATGACTTGCCACTAGGGATGAGCATCAAGGTTTTTATGAAAAATGCTTGTCCAATATACCTAGGAAGAATATATGGTTCTCTAGTTAACCACATTATTTTCAAAAAATCAAGTTCCCAAAACCCAATAATTCCCTTCTCAATGTGGAATTACTATCTTCATACTCTACTGGAAATCAATCAATCTTCAAAATAACCTATCAAAATATAAAAAAACAAAAAATTAATTATTATGTGCTTAAAAAATAATAAATTATATCATAAAAAATAAAAACGTTTTATTACCTGTTTGAACATACGAAACGATATTTCGTAGATACCAACAATGGCTCCTACGTAGCCAAGTTTGCTATCTATAAGGTTCGTATTTTTTGAGCCAGCATGGGATAGTTGCTTAAAAGAAGCAACAATGCTAGAATCCTCTCTTTTACATAAAGAATCAATCCTTTTGATTCTAATATGCTGGCCAAATGACCACATATTTGTGAACATTTGAGCCTGCAATATAAGCATATGGCTAGGAGAAACTAATATACATTTATGTGAACAATTAGAATATTATTAAAAGTAAACTACCTTTTTTTCACAATCTATCATTAGCTCCCTCAACTCATTTGAAATTTGTTCATTATTTGCATTGGCTTGTTGCATATGAGTATATAGCCAATCTGTTATATTTGTATTCTCATTACCATTGAGATTACATCTATATCTTTTGTTTCTCCATCTTTTACTTTTGAGATTTTGAAGTTCTTGTTCATACTCGCTAACGAAGACTTGCATGCACTCACTTTTATATGCTACAAAAGTAGAAACATCACTTTTTTCTTGTAATGTAAATTGAAATGGAACTCCCTTACCTGATAATACCTCATCTGTTATTATTGAAGAAGACTCGTTGGTCCATGCATGTGGAGCTTCTTCATGAACTCTTTCAAGGTATTCACTAATATAGTACATGCACTCCTCAAGCATCCATCCCTTTGCCATATGTCCTTCTGGTTTTGCTCTTTGTCGCACATAACCTTTTAATATTACCATAAATCACTCGACCCAAAACATCCATCAAGTGTTTACAACACCTATAATCTCTATTTCATTCACAAGATGGACTAATAAATGAACCTGAACATAAAAAAATGATGTTGGAAGCTCTTTCTCCATCAAACATAGTAGCTCTCTACATTCACGTTTCTTTCGTGGGATTGAGCCTTTATCAATCTCATTTGATGTAATCCACCTATTATTATCATAAATCAAATTATAAATAAATTATTTCATAAATAAAAGATAACAACTAGTCTTATATATTAAATATAAAAATATGAATAACTACCTTATAAGCAATCCAAGATGATAGATCATGTCCCGTACTCCTTTCATTGTACATCCATCAATAAACAAAGGTAGAATATGCTCAAGAAATTTATGCCAATCATGTGTCTTTAATCTAGATAAGCTCCTATCATCCATCGTAGACATGTTTTGCAAAGATTCTTGATATCCTGTAGGTGTTCGAATAAATTGAATCCTATTGTTGATAGTTTGTATCTCTCTTGTTGTAAGTATCCAAAGAGCAGGTGCATAAGTTGTTTCTTGTCAGTTTCTATAAAAAATTGGCCATAAATTTGGTTTGAGTTTTGTTCCTTTAAATCATTTCATGATGCTATTGTATGACTCAAATCAGATGCTTTACGGGTTTCAACCAAGCAATTCACTACAAGTAGAGATATTGTGTTTGAAGAACACATGTCTTGATATGATGAAGACAAACAAAAGGTAACTCTACCATATGATCTTGATTCTGATTCTCATCAATTAGGAAGCAAGCATGATACATAGTTCAAGATCCAAGAAGTGATACAAATGATAACCAAGATGAAAAGGAAAAGGATTACAAGCTATGAAAGTCAAGAGGCAAAGCAAAGATTCAAGAGTGTGGAGAATGCTCCAAGCAAGCACCTAGAAGATCAAGAAGGGAGAAAAGACAACCACAAAGGTATGGATATGATTCCACAATTGTTACAAAGCATTCAATATACTTGGTAAAGGACTCAATTTCATAGGAACCCTCAACCTATGAAGAGGCAAAGGGAAACCCTAATTGGGAAAAGGCCAAGAAAGAAGAACTATATGCATTGAAGGAGATGGACACTTGGGATTTGGTTCCAATGCCATCCAATCAAAAGGTAATTGGTTGCACATGGGTATATAAAGTTAAAAGAAATTTAGATGGATTAGTTTGCAAGCACAAGGCAAACTTCGGCCAAAGGATGCTCACAGACTCATGGTATAGATTATGAGGAAACATTCTCACCAGTTGCAAAGATGACTACAATCAGAACATTGATAAGTGTGGCTGGTGCAAGGAATTGGAGAATCCTCCAACTTGATGTGAAAAATGAATTTCCAAATGGTTGGATAAGTGAAGAGGTATACATGTCACAACCACCATCTTTTGAAAACCCTAATCATCCATCTTATGTTTGTAGTCTTAAGAAAGCATTGTATGGATTGAAAGAAGCTCCTAGAGCTTGGAATTATAGGTTGGTTACATACCTTCAAGATCAAGGGTTCAAACCTAGCAACTGAGATCCTTCTCTACTCATCAAAAGGGATCACAATGAGGTTATCTATCTATGTGTATATGTAGATGATATTATTGTGACAGGTGATGATCTGAATGTCATTCAAAGGATCAAGAGACACATACAAGAGGAGTTCAAAATCAGTGACTTAGGTGAGCTCACATATTTCCTAGGTATGCGGGTGATATACACAGATGAAGGAATGCATTCGACTCAGAGAAGATACATTGCGGATCTACTTCTTAAGTTCAAAATGGAGAACACTAAACTTGCAGGTACACCTTTGGAGATGAATCATAAACTTAGTGTTTATGAAGGTGAGAAAATTGAAGACATTAAAGAATATCAAAGCTTGGTAGGTAGCTTGATATATGCTACTCATACAAGGGCAGGCATCACATATAGTGTGGGAGTGCTTAGTCAATTCATGCACTCACCTAGAAGACCTCAAGCATACTTGAGCTTGAGGGGGAGCTATTGGAACATCAAGCTTACAATATGCTTGAGCTGAATTTGATCTACATCAAAAGTTATCGCTTGGATTACATCAAAAGAATATCCATTGGAGAATTCTTTTACTTATGCTCACTTATTGTATTCTTTTAAACGATTTTTCATGGATCCTTTACCATTGTAAAAAACTTGAGCTTTACAAATGTAAAAAGATAAAGACAGGGAGCCCAAATTCCATGAATTTGTGGTGGTTGAGTTGTAATCAATCAATCATCTAAAAGTAGATCAAACTAGATCTTCACTTTTCCTAGATTGTAGGAAAGTGAATGGATTCCCTCCAGCAACCTTTATTGCCTTCATTTGAATTCAAAATCCACTTTTCAAAGTTGTGGATCACTTGAAAAGTCTATATAAAGACTTAAAATCACTTGTACATTAGATGGAAGTAATATACATACACTTGTGGCCATCATTGTCTTGCTCCTTCATTCATCTTCTTCAACAACAATAAGCTTACAGAGGCTACTGCTCTCTCTACAGAGCTCCAAATTGGATGAGACTGGACTTATGGGGAAGGTATTAGTGTCTAGTTTTTCTTTATAGAGTTTCAAAGCATGTGGTTCAGTATATTGGGACACATCTCAATTTTTCTATCTCAGGGTCGATCTCTACATATTCCTGAAAAATAGGGGGTACCACTATTGAGTGCCTGGTTCATTCCAAAAGCATATTTTGCTTATTTCTCGTACTCTTGTGCATTGTATACTCTCAACCCTTTTTGCATCACTCCTATAAAATGATTTTTTCTAATTTTAATCACGCTGGTCGCTATGAGCATTTGAAATTCATTGTCTCATCCAAAGATAGTAAGTTTTTTGAGCTAGTCGATGCGCAAACCTATCTATTTTGTATCAACTCTTTCTCCTTGATGCTCCAAAGTACATAGTGCATTTTATTGCACTTATCACATGCATATAAGGTCTTTTTGAGTCTCCATAAGCTAAAGGGCTGATCTTGTGCCGGTTGGCTCAACCAAACTTCGTCGCTTCGCAACTCAATTTTATACCTCCTACAAGCTTCTCCAAGTTCTTTCAATGGTATCAAAGCTAGACCAAGATGGGTGACGGCTTTCCCTCAATGATTGAGAAGCTTGATCGACACAACTATGTGGCTTGGCAAATAAGAATGGAGGCCTATTTGCAAGGTAGAAATTTTTATGGAATTGTAGCAGGTGATGAAGCTATGTCTATTCCAAGATCCAAAGGAGGACCTACACAAGAGGAGATAGATAAGCTCACAATTTTGGTGTGCAAGGGATAATCAAGCAAGGTCATACATACTAAACTCTATCTCTGACTTTCTATTACCACATATTAGAGGATGCAAGACATCTCAAGAGACTTGGTGTACCTTGTCAATAGACTACCATCCAAATCAGTTCAAGGTATGAATCCTTATGAAGCATCCCATGGAAGAAAACCTAGTCTTGGACATTGCAAGCTGTTTGGTTGTTTATCTTATGTTCATGTACCATCGCAAATGAGAGGTAAGCTAGATGAAAGAGCAACAAAGGTAGTGTTTATTGGGTATGACTCAACTCAGATGGGTTGCAGGTTCTATAATCCTTCAACCAAGCAATTCACTACAAGTAGAGATGTTGTGTTTGAAGACAAGTCTTGGTATGGTGAAGATAAACAAAGGTAACTCTACCATATGATCTTGATTCTGATTCTTATCAATTCGTAAGAAAGCATGATACATAGGTCCAAGATCTAACAAGTGATACAGATGATGAACAAGATGAAAAGGAAAAGGATTACAAGCTATGGAAGCCAAGAGGCAAAGCAAAGATGCAAGAGTGTGTAGAATGCTCCAAGCAAGCACCTAGAAGATCAACAAGGGAGAAAAGACAACCAAAAATGTATGGATATGATTCCACATTTGTTACAAAGCATTCAATATACTTGGCAAAGTACTCAATTTCAGAGGAACCCTCAACCTATGAAGAGGCAAAGGGAAACCCTAATTGGGAAAAGGCCATAAAAGAAGAAATAGATGCATTGAAGGAGATGGACACTTGGGATTTGGTTCCAATGTCATCGAATCAAAAGATAATTGGTTGCAGCCGGGCATATAAAGTTAAAAGAAACTCAAATGGATCAGTTTGTAGGTACAAGACAAGATTAGTTTCCAAAGGATGCTCACAGACTCATGGTATAGACTGTGAGGAAACATTCTCAGTAGTTGCAAAGATGACTATAATCAAAACATTGATAAGTGTAGTTGTTGCAAGGAATTGGAGACTCCTCCAACTTGATGTGCAAAATGCATCTCTAAATGGTTGGATAAGTGAAGACGTATACATGTCAAACCACCATGTTTTGAAAACCCTAATCATGCATTTTATGTTTGCATAATTAAGAAAGCATTGTATGGATTGAAACAAGCTCCTAACGCTTGGAATTACAGGATGATTACATACCTTCAAGATCACGGGTTCAAACATCAACTCAGATCCTTCATTATTCATCAAAAGGGATCACAATGAGGTTATCTATATATGTGTATATGTAGATGATATTATTGTGACAGGTGATGATCTGAATGGCATTCAAAGGATCAAGAGACACATGCAAGAGGAGTTCAAAATCAGTGACTTAGGTGAGCTCACATATTTCCTAGGTATGCAAGTGATATGCACAAATGAAGGAATGTATTTGACTCAAAGAGGATACATTGAGGATCTACTTCTTAAGTTCAAAATGGAGAACACTAAACATACAGGTACACCTTTGGAGATGAATCATAAATTAGTATTTATGAAGGTGAGAAAATCGAAGATATTAAAGAATATCAAATATTGGTATGTAGCTTGACATATGCTACTCATATGAGGGCAGACATCTCATATAGTGTGGGAGTGCTTAGTTAATTCATGCACTCACCTAGAAGACCACACATGGATGCAACTAAGACAATACTTAAGTATCTCAAAGGTACAATCAATGAAGGTATATTCTATCCTTACTCTTCAGATTTGGATATCAAATCTATTCAAAACATAGATTGGACAGGAGCTAAGGATGATAGAAGAAGTACCTCTGGTTACTTAGCATTTGCAGGTTCAAAGCTAGTGTCATGGAGTTCCAAGAAGCAACCAACAATTGCTTTATCCTCAGCTGAAGCAGATTACAAAGGTTTGACCATAGCAACTCAAGAGCCAATATGGTTAAAAGCATTGTATACAGATTTGGGACTTGTGAGTTCCAAACCATACATATTTGGAGATAATGTAAGTTACATGCATCTAAGAGCAAAACCTATTTTCCATGCAAGAACCAAACACATAGATGTTCATTATCACTTCATCAAGGAGAAGCTCATGGCAAAATTTTTGTTGTTCCAACTAAAAAGCAAGTAGCCGATATGATGAAGAAGACACTTGATGGAATAAAGCTTTGTAGATTCAAAGGTATGGAAGGTATTCAACCTATTAGAGAATGAAGAATCAAGCATACTTAGCTTGAGGTGGAGCTGTTGGAACATCAGGCTTACACTATGCTTGAGGTGGATTTGATCTACATCAAAAGCTATCGCTTGGATTACATCGAAAGAATATATGTAGGAGAATTCTTTTACTTATGCTCACTTATTGTATACTTTTTAAAAGATTTTTCATGGATCTTTTACCATTGTAAAATCCTAGAGCTTTAAACATGTAAAAAGATAAAGAGAGAAGCCCAAATTTCATGAATTTGTGGTGGTTCAGTTGTAATCAATCACCTAAAAGTAGATCAAACTAGATTTTCACTTTTCCTAGATTGGAGGAAAGTGAATTGATTCCCTCCAACAACCTTTACTGGTTTCATTTGAATTAAAAATCCACTTGTAGAAGTTGTGAAGCACTTGAAAAGTCTATATAAAGACTTCAAATCACTTGTACATTACATGGAAGCAATATACATACACTTGTGGCCATCATTGTCTTGCTCCTTCATTTTTTTGCATCATCTTCTTCAACAATAGTAAGCTTGTAGAGGTAGTTGCTATCTCTAGAGAGCTCCAAATTGGATGAGACAGAACTCATTGGAAATATCTTAGTGTCTAGTTTATGCATGTAAGGTTTTCAACCATTTGCTTTAGAAGATTGCAAGAAATTGCAATTTGTTTGTCCGGGGGTCAATCTCTGTGTATTCCTGAAAAATAGGAGGTGGCATTGTTGAGTGTCTAGTTCATTACAAAAGCATATTTTGCTTATTTCTTGTACTCTTGTGCATTGTATACACTTAAACTTATGTGCAAAACTCCCATAAAAGAATTTTTTCTAATTTTAATCACCATGGTCGTTATGAGCATTTGAAGTTCATTGTCTCATCCAATGATAGTAAGTTTTTTGAGCTAGTCGATGCACAAACCTATCTATTTTGTATCGAATCTTTCTCCTTGATGCTCTAACGTAACTAGTGCATTTTATTGCACTTATCACATGCCTGTAAGGTCTATTTGAGTCTCCATAAGCTCAAGGACTGGTCTTGTGCTGGTTGGCCAGACCAAACTTCATCGCTTTGCAAGTCACTTTTCAACCTCTTACAAGCTTCTCCAAATTCTTTCAATTATAACCTCTATCTTTGGATGTGATTCAAGTCTATAAATACATGCACTCTGGAGACTCATCCGGTAAAGTAAGTGAGAGGATATTTTAGACAATACTATGTACTATTTTTTTCTATTGTGCATCTCTCTTTCTAAGTGTTTCAGATATTGTATTATCTTTGTGTAGCATGATTGCAGTATCCTACAATAGTGAGGATTCCCATATTGCAAATTTCAAGGAGAAAAGGAGAAGATATGAAATGCAAGATGAGATGGAACCTAAAAGGAGAGTGACTATGAAACAACTAAAAATGAAGGGAAGAAATCGAGTGATGATGAAAAGGTGCACTTTGATGAAGCTACAATGAGAACGGATGAGGAAAAACCATGAGAAATAAGAGATGAAAGAGGCCTATGAAAGGTAACCAAGTTTGAAAGAACCAATCAAAAGATCAAGTTGGAGAGAAGAAATACATTGTAGAGAAGAATGTGAATAAACAAAAAGATGAAAAACAAAAGAGAAGATTAAGAAGGCATCAAAAGTAGTATTGATATCAAAATTGGAAAAAAATGCTGATGGAAAGGATATTTTGAAAGAAATTTTACCCAAAACTGAAGTGACAATGTCTTTGGAACAAGTATTCAATCACAAAACCTAAACTCAAAGACAATTTTATAAAAGTTGTTAGAAGCAAGAGATTCAAGTTTCCAAAAGATGTCGAAATGGAAGATTCACCTAATGCTACCTAGTTCATGAATGATATGGTCACATTGAGTGACTCATTGGATGATGAAGATGATGATGAAGTTGAGACTTCTCAAGTAAATAGAAATATCCTTGGTCCCATTATACCTAATAAGAATGCAAAAGAAACTGAGAGCCAATTTAGCAAGAACTTGTGGGTAAGAGGAAATCCTAAAGTAAAAATCAAAATAGGTATTGAACGTGAATCATATTTGGATCTCCCACTAGTAGACTTAGGGACAAAGATAAATGTGATCTCAAAGAAATTGTATGATAAGTGATGATGGTCGATAGAAAAGTAACATGGATGGAATGAGAATTTCTCATAACATATCTAAAATTCTTTTAGGAACATGCACCAATGTTCCTATGATGATAGGTACAATTTTCAAAGGAATTCCACTTTTTTATTGAGGATAACTTCTCTTATGAGGCTATTCTTTGGCAACAATTTATTGTTGAAATGGGAATGGAAACTAAGGTGATGAATGTCAGATTGGCTTATGCATGGTTTCGATCTAAATCTAGCCTACAGGCACTGCAAATTATGACATTCTATCCAAATCATCCATAAAATAGAATACAATGGACAAAGATTCCTATTTCATCTTATGATCATGTGTGCAAAAGTTGTGCACACGTCAGGGAGTATGGAGATACTTTGATCAAAATTTTTCTTAAACTCCATAGTTGAGGGGGACAACAGTGGTATATATTTTGATGTCTCACCTAGATCTAAATCTATACATAGATTAGAAAGCTTTTCAATTACTTTACCCACTTCAAGAATGCAACCTTTACAAAGACAAATTCTACCAAACAAATTCATAAAAACACTAAAAAAATTTAGAAATAATTTTGCACGATGAAAAGATTGAATATATGATCGAGTTGACAAGAAGTTCTTCTGTGTCTAAAGAAATAGAGTGTAGCATGAAAGAGAATGAAGGGTCAAAGTTTTTTTTCCTCAACATAATTGAAGAGTACCAGGTTGTGGTCGAGTTCTTAAATGAATATGCGGTTGAGATTAATACAAAATATAAACCAATTGACATGAAAGTGAAAGCTATATTACCAAATAAAGTTATGAAAATTTTGAAAGACTGTCAAAAGAACCTATTTTGAGAGATCATAAAAATAGGGCATTGTTTTATTGATGAGTCAATAAAAAATATCAAATATGGAAAAGATTCATTTCTTACACATATAGAGAAAGAAAAAGCTATAGAAGTGATCACAAGACATGGAAAAAACATTTTCTCTTTTCCCTCATGAGATAGGATGTGAAGATCCTAAGCTAGTGCCACCCATGATTATTTTTATTGTGCCTCATATTCTAAGGAATCTTTGTCCTATTCTAGTTCCAAATACTCATTTGCCTAAAGTTATGTGATTGTTAAAGGAGAAGATGCACATGCAAATATTAGAGCCCTCATCAACACTGTATTCAAACAGATGGTTCACAATGTCGACAAAGAATTGGAAACTATGCTTCATTCAAGATTTGCAGCCAGTTAATAAATTCAATACATAATGTAGGAACAAGTCCTAAAGTAGATGAATTTGCTAAAGCCTTTTTTGGGCATTCCATTTACTCAATGAGTGACTTGTATTCCAGGTATGACCAGGCTCAGTTAGTGATTGAGAGCCGTGACATTACAACCATGAAAACTCATCTTGGGTTGGCACATATGTGTACTTTTTCACAAGGAACAAAAAATTATGTGCCTTGTATGATGAATGCCATCACTGTGCTTTGTGCAAGCATGGAACATAGAGTTCCTTGCAACTGCCAATGCACTTTGGCTATCAGTAAAGATGGTGGTGGACAAAGATTTGCCAACACCCAAATCAACAAAAGGCATCTAAGCCACACACGCTCAACAATCACTATGAAAGTTCCCCTATACTCAACCTCACAACTAGAAGTGGCTATAGTGGGCTGCTTATTGCTCAACCAAGAAATGCATGAGCTACCAAACATGAAGAAAAGGCCATTGGGGGATACACGAGTGTCATAGCAACCAACTTGTCTAAGTAAGAAAAAGCATGTAAATCTGGTGGTAATGATACTCCCTTGTGATAAAAAAAATACAAGTAGATGGGTACCACTCAAGTCACAAAAGACTCTGTGATTAACCACCTGCCAATGCTTGACACCTGAGCAATTCATAAACCTACTCACTTGAGAGATAGCAATTGAATATCAGGTTGAGTTATGCATAAGTAAATCAAGCATAAAAAAACTTGATGATATAGAACAACATAGAATGCATGTCCAACATCAAATGCATATCCAACATCCATAAGGATCAACCATAAACCTATTTTCATAGGAATGGAAATATTTTTGCAATATTCAAACATATCACAATAATGTGTCAATTTTTTTTGACAAAAAGCTATTCCCCCATCAACTTGCATAAACTAAATGCCCAAATAATCATGCAAATGCCCCAAATCTGACATCTTAAAAGAGGCACACAAATCAGCATTAAATTCAGCAATATGCTTATCATTAGGACCAATAAGTAGCATGCCATCAACATATATAGTGATGATTAGAAGTACATCATTTGCATGATTAAGATATAAGGTGCTCTTAGTTGGACCAAAACCATGTGCAATCAAGTAGGCATGTATCTTTTCATACCAAGGACATGGTGCTTGCTTCAAACCATATAATGCCTTTTTCAACCTACACACATTATTTTCATGCCTTTAAGTTTACTTTCTTGCCAAACTTTGCATTTGCATAAAATAAAAATTCATGATGGTTTATTTGAAAAAGATGTGAATATTATTTGACAATATTTTTAAAAAGAATTTTGATGGTTCTTTCATTGAATGTGCATGTTGGCCCATTGAATTGATATGCATATTTAATGGGCATAGATGTTTAAGGGATCTCAATACCCTAACTTGAAAGAAAAATAAAATATTTTTTGAAGAAGATATATATTCTAAAGTTAAATGATGATCGAATTGTTTTTGGTCTCTCTCATGATGTTAAATATTTGTGTCTATATGAAATCAAGAAAAAGAGTTAAATGATGAACGAATTGTTTTTGGTCTCTCTCATGATGTTAAATATTTGTGTAGAGGATTAGTAAAAAAAAGTATGAATGTGTGTGATTTATGTGACTATATGTTTATGTGTTTGTGAGTTCATGTGTGTGACAACATCAACGTTTATGTATGAGTTTCTATTCATGTACGTATATCCATTTGTGTGTTTGAGCATGCCATTATTTATAAATATATGTGCTTATGTATTTGTTTATGTGCTTATATGAGAGTGTCCATGTGTATGCGCAAGTGAAACGATGTGTTATCTATACATATCCATGTGCCTATGAGGGTATCTTGCATAAGCAACTACAATCTCTATCAAGATGAACTAGAAATCTACCTTGAGCCCACAAGGGGGTCAGAGATTCATGCCTCCAACCAACCAACTTCAGCCATATATATACCTCTATGCCAAGGGGGGGAATGTAAGGAGAGCTTGCCAAGTATCCCCCCTCACATGAATTCTAATCCAAGGCCTTCTAACCTTGGAAGTCACATGAAAATGCATGGCTTTCACATGGATTTTAGAAGGATTCTTCCCAAGCTTGTAGATACACATCCAAAGGCTTGCAATGCCTCTCCAAGGGTTCAACACCATACCCTTCATCCTAAGGGTCATAAAACCTCAATTGGGAGAAAATAAATCCAAATAGCTCAAGGCTTCAAACCATAGTCTCGGAGATACTTTCTAAACACTTTTTAATAAACTCCAAGCATTCTCCAAGTGACATCAGATCCTCAAAATCCATGTATTTTGTTGATTGGACCCATAGTTATACAACATTCTTCCCCTCTTTAACATTTTCATCCTAAAAAATGTGTGTAGGTATAATTTGTCGAGTATTCTCCCATGCCCCATGATCAAGCTTGTTGGTCATGGTCTTGATCTCTCTATTTTGCCTCTTTATCAAAAGGGATTCTATCCTAGAATCGATATGAAAAGAGGGCAATCTAGGTGTGGGCTAATCCCTGCCCAAATCATTCTAACATTACCTAGCTTTGCACATGAAACACTAAATCAAGTGCAAAGTATGGAAAGAATAATAAATCTGAATTAAAACATACATGACCAATTCAGTGTTTTGCTATTTGCGAATTGGGCATCCATAGCACAAACATATGAAGTAGGTGGATCTTAAGACTCCCCAACTAGTTTTCGATGTAGGTTGATTTATATGAACTACTTGTGCATGGACCTAGCAAAAAAAGATGGATCTTTGAATAGTTCAAGACTTTGAGAAGTCTCCTTAAGTTGAAGTTGATCGAAACATATAACTTGGGTGTTTTGACTATTTTCCACTTCTTAACCAATATCTACTAATCTCTTTTCCGAATTAGAGGATGACCATGTACTATTGGGCTTTAAAGTCCAAGGTAGAATCCAGTAAAGAAGGTTTCATTTACTTTTTTGGGCAACTAACTTAAAAATGATTTACACTAAGGTAATTCCTCTAAGACTTTACTTATTTGGAATTTTTAGAACTAGAAACAATTCGTAACTCTTTTCTCTTTAAGAGATTTACTCAAAATCTTTCTCCATCCATGGATCTTGAAGCAATATTCAATGGATGAATGTGTCCTCTTAAGCTCAAGAGTCTTATAAAATTGAAGGGGTTCTATACAGAACATCCACCTATGGTTTCTAATTTAGTAACATATTCCATCCAGTTGAACTTCATCTAGAGATGGCGTCGAATATTCTTTCAAAGTCATTTCCAAGGTTCATGAAAGTAAGAAGGAAGAACTAAAATTGTGTCACTATTTCAACTTCTAAGATACTAAATTAAGATGAGACTCAAAAAACTCTAAGGGCTTGAAGCATTCTTACTGTCTTTATGATATATAACAGAAATTTAAAAAAGATTCTTTGTGTGAATTCAACCATCATCCATCTAGCAAACTCTAGATGTAAAAAACATTGGTGTTTTGAGCCACCAAACTTTGTAACTGAAGAACTTGTGACTACCCCAAGGGACAAGTCTATGGTGACTCGAGTCTTGAGAAGGGATTTGATACCTCAAGATGATTACCTGTTGGATGTATACCTAATCCACGGGTCAGACCTACTATTACAGACAGATTCTCCCATATGAGGATAAGAAGTGAGCCCTGTGTCCATCTACGAGTTGAAGGATCTGGAAGAGGAGTCTCAAGTCACATACCTAGACCAAAACCAAAGAAGGTACTAGCCAGTAGATGAAGTTGATAAGTCTCAACTGAAATACATGGGATTGCTTGTATTTCCTCCTGGAGAGCAGGCAACTACCTCCCACAACCCTTTTGGAACCCACCCAAGAACAGAGAATACAATGTTAAGACAAACAAGCTAGCGAAGTATCCCCAACCAAACTCATGTGCAGTTCACAATGCCAGGAACACATTCACACAACCAAACCAATGCAGGGATAGGTAACATGAATCGTCCACCCATTATACCAAGGCCACAACTAGGTATGCAACCAGGAATGCATCCAATTAGACGAGCAATTCTTGTGATGCCCAGACCACCAGAACCATTAAGAAGACTCAGACCGATTCAAGTTGCTAAATGCATGAGAAATCACTATGATGGGATGGGAGAACCACACGACCAAATAGCAGAGTTTAAGCAAGTATTACGAGCTGAATAAGTGGATGACTTCTTTGTGCAGTATGAGTCCTTTGGACTAACCCTCACAAGAACAACCTTGACTCGGTTCCAACCATTGGATCCAAATCATTTTGGGAATATTGAGCAATTTTGCCAAGAGTTCATTGGAGAATTTACTAAACAGGGGATTAAACACAATTCGTCATCCTTAATCCATAATTTTAAACAAAACCCAAATAGACTGTAAAAATAGCTACCCGAAGATTTAACCAATATGTTGATAGATGCCCAGCAACAGAAAGGCCCTCCCTACAAAAGATGATATCATTATTCTTGGACGGATTGACTAATGGAACATTAAGAACCCTAGTTTATGTAAAACGGCTCTAGACATTGAGTGAGTGACTCCAGGAATGCATCGATCTAGAAGACTATCTGATGACCTCAAAAGCTCACCAAGCTCTAATAAATTAGAACACACTAGGAGTACAATGACGACTAGTTCTAGTCATGTGGAGGAGCTAGCAGAACTGGTAGCCAAGAAGCTAGGAGTCCATGGACAAAGGAATCACCAGAACCCACCAATGCGAATACCAATGTTACGAAGATGCAGCATATGTGGTGGAGATCACCCATCTCATATGTGTGCAAGAGGGGGAGTAGGCATGCCTCAAGCTTATCCATACAATAGGCAGCTACCCAAGGACCCAACCTGTACTGCCATATTGAGCAAATATACACTAACCATGCTATTGAAAATTGCCCATTTAACAGGCAGTCAAGGCCAGTGAATCAAGCCCAGTATAGGCCTTACGGATACCCCCCCAGAGAACAAGAAAGAGAGATCCCAAGATATTACCCCTATCCAGGACCACAAGGAGCACCCAAACCTTATGAACAAGGAGGATATGGACAACCACATCTAGTGTTAGGACAACAACCACCCCTTCCACAAAATGGAGTGCCAATCAAATATACTCAACCTGAGGAGAACATTGAAAGAGCCATAGTACTAGCTAAACCTCTAGCTAGTGCAAAAACAACGAATCAGGGATACGAGCAAACTCAAGGAGAATACTATCCATATGACGCTAGTCTTGTGGAGTAGGACCAAACATATGACCAACAATATTATGGTTACAAAGGATATGACAATCCCTATGGACCAGAGTATGCAAATTTGATGTACACTGCCCCTAAGGCACCAACACCTATGAGACCACCCATTAGACCGCCTGTGCCAAACGGACCATGCTATAGGTGTGGAGGAGATCACTTCATAAGAGAATGCACTCTGCCTTACAACCCACCACCTCTTAGGACTTGCGAAGGGCACTGCAATGAGTGCAACAAGGAACATCTATTTAGAGATTGCCCGAAAAATCCCAATAAGACTCATAAAACTACGCAAATCAATGTGATCGAAGTGATTGAATCGTCGGGAAGTGATAATGAATACATAGTACCATTAAAAGCCATTACTCGAGCCCAAGCCAAAAGAGAAGAAAAAAAGAAGTTAGACTCTGAACAAGAGAGGAATAGGGATCTAGAGCCAAAGATATAGGTAGTGGAAGATTTGGAAGACCCACGTGAGAGTAATCAAACAAAGAAGACACAAAGTTGGAAGACTAGAAGGGAAAAATTTAGAAATAAATGGATGAAAAATAAAAATCAAGAGGACAAGAAGTATGTAAAAGATAGTGGGGAACCACACGAATAGGAAGCGCAAGATAATACTCCACCGAAGCCCCACACCCAAAATTTAGACAAACTAGGATCAATCTTAGCAGACCCAATACCAGAGAATCTGGAGATGTGGTTGAAAGCTTATCAATCTAGAAGTATGAATTGAGCAAATATAGAGCAACATGAGAAACTCTACCCACAAGGGGAACTAGAAAAGGGAAGATTGGTTATATGTAGGAAGCTCATAGAGGTAGCCCAAGACACTCTAGAGAAGACTATCCTAGTCCTCCCAAAAACAAGAGTATTTGACAGCCAATTCAATGAATGCTTTAAAGAGAATGATCAGAAACTAACAAGAACACCTAAAGAAAGATAGTAAGGAAGAACAACGAAGCACTCAGGGAAAATCAACTTGTATAATCCCTGAACTAGAAGCTGATTGGCCACAAGAACTGTGGGCCAAGATTCAGGAAGACCGATGGAAAAAGAATGGGAGTTCAATAACACCCTTTGAGGAATTAGACATTGGGGAAACCTATTCAACTCCAAATTTGGAAGAAGTATATGAAGAGGAACGAAACAGGAAAGAAGTGCACAACATTTCCACTCTACCTAATTATATGGGAGAATATGAAAAAGGGTTGATAGTTTTTCAGGCTCCCACAATTCGAGGCAAGGAAGATGGGTCTTTAGATAAGACTTCTTGCAACTTAGCAGAGCTCAAGAAGACCAAGGTACAATGTCTTTTGACCATGGAAGAGTTACTACGTGTTACACCATAATTATGGAATCAGATGGTGGGACAATTGAGATTAGAAACTAAAGAGATGGATAAGGAACATACAGAAACTAAAGCCCCTTCTACCATACAAATCCTTGATGAAAAAGTCACAGAATTTAATGAGGGAGATGAGGGCAATACATGCTTACCCATCACATATAATGAATACATGACTAAAGCCATTTTAGACACCAGAGTGGGTGTAGGCATAGCCACCAAAGAAATTTGGTAGAAATGGGGAAAAACAGCCCTACGATCAACACGTATGAAACTTCAACTGATAGGTGGCCATGTAGAGAGGCCCCTAGGAATATTGGAAAAGATCAAGTTAACTACCTGCGGAGTTGAATTCCAACACACTCTAGCTGTATGTCAATTTGGAAAAGCAAATAATTACGAGATGATTTTAGGACGACCTTTCATGAGACAACTCAGGGTAGTACAAGACTGGGGAAGAGACACTTTATACCTACAACATTAGGGTAATACTACCAAGATCAATTTACACACATTTTCATATAGAGATGTAACCCCCACTACAATGAAGATTCAAGTAAGCAATCATGGATGCACGAAGATTCTCAACTATGGATGTGTAAGGAAGCAAGGCAGGAAGAGAAGAAAACTCAAATATGGCCTATTGGACATCAAAATTACCGACCCATAGATGATCCTATGTATATGCCTCAAGTTTTCCTGAATGAAGCATTTGAACCACACGGTTGGATGGAGATTCTAGCCACATTAGATGTGTGTGTAAACGAGGAGGTATTAACAAGGAATGGATGTGTGGATGAAGAACATAATAATGTAAGTTTTTACATGGTAGTCCTTCAAGAAGTAGAGGCAGGAGAACTATTAGAAAAGGAATGGAGGGAGGGGTACGAAAGCATAGAAATGGAGCCAGAATTTGATTCGGAGGAATGATATTTAGAAGCAATCTAGGGTGAGAACGAAGAAGGAATACCCAAGGTATTAGCAATAGAAGCAACTCAAACGAGACCGAACAATGAGGAGACATTAGATAAGGCAGAACCAACCCCATACCTTTTTCAAGTCCTAGAGCACTTCAAAAGATACGAAGTAGAAAAGAGAAGGATAGCTATTTAGATGCCCAAAAGGGAGGCAAGAGAAGGAGAAACGTACAACAACAAGGAAAAAAAGGAAGAAAGTAATGGTGACCATGGAAGATGGAGAAGAAAGATGTACTTATATAGGAAAGGATGTGTCACCGGAAGAGGAAGAGGAACTGATAAGTCTAATTTGGGAATATCGAGACGTGTTTGCATGGACCTACAAGGACTTCAAAGGTGTAGATCCATTCATTTGTTCTCATCGAATCCCAATGATACCTGATGCCAAACCATCAAAGCAATGCCCTTATATGGGTGTCTCCATTAGTGGTCATACCCAAAAATAATGGGGAATTAAGAGTGTGTATTAACCTAAAGAAAGTAAATGCAGCCACGATCCGTGATAGCTACCCATTACCTATCACTAATCATCTCCTGGAAAGAGTTGTAGTAAGGAAGTTTATAGCTTCCTAGATAGATTCTCTGGGTACAACCAATTAGCTATTGCTATAGAGGACCAACATAAGACAACATTCGCAACTCAATGGGGAGTCTATGATTTTGGAGTGATGCCATTCGGACTCACAAACACCCTTGCTACTTTCCAAAGGTTAATGTGTCATGTATTTAAGGAATTCATGGGGAAGAGTATGGAAGTATACGTAGATGACTTATGCACATAATCGAGTCAGAGACATGAACACATTCCAGAATTATGAAGGATATTTGAGAAGTGTCGACAATATCGAGTGTGTCTGAATCCTAAAAAATGTGTTTTCATGGTAACTCAGGGAAAGATCCTAGGACACATCGTATCCAAGAATGGAATTTCCACTGACGAAGATAAGGTTAAGGTAATCCTAGAGTTACCAAGACCAAAAAATGCTAAGGAAGTGCAACCTTTCATGGGTCATTATGGATACTATCACAGATTTATTCACATGTATGCCATAATTGCAAAGCCACTATATGGATTATTAACCTAATTTATGTGGACGAACGAGTGCAAAAACACGTTTAATGAACTGAAAAGATGATTAAGTACAACCCCTATCTTGAAGATACCCAACTGGAATAAACCATTTCATATCCATGTAGATGCCTCCAACTATGTAATAGGATGCATCCTAGCTCAACCTGCAGATGAAGGGGAACTAGGCCATGCTATTGCATATGCGAGCAGACAACTAAACCAAGCAGAAAGAAACTATACGACTACAGAATGGGAAGTCTTAGGAATGGTGTATGTAGTTAATAAATTTAGACACTATCTCCTAGGCAACAAGTTCAAGTTCTTCATCGACCATCAGGCCCTATTGTATCTAGTAGTCAATAAGCCCTGTAATACGGGTAGATTAGTGAGATGGTTTTTGTTAGTGATGGATTTTGATTTCAAAGTAGTGGTTAAAAAAGGAAATACCCACATGAGAGCCAATCATCTGTCTAGGTTAACACATGGAGAACCACCTAACGGAGTAGCGGATGATTTACCAGATACTTATTCAACTTAGAACTATGTCCTAAGTGGGAAGAAACATTGATTCCTATATTCACACATGGACCACATCATCAAATCAACAAGGATGCTGGGAAAGGATTTCTACAATAATGTAACTTGCACATTGTTGCAGGAAATGTGTACTATAAAGAACCCAACAGTGTATTGTTAAGATATGTGGAGGAGGCTGAACATAAGAACTTAATGGAGCAAGCTCATGTAAATCGATGGCGAATGCACAAAGGAGCTCATGGAACCCTAAGAGAATTAAAATGATTGGGAGTGTATTGGCCAAATATGTCGAAGGATGTTCATGAGCACATTAGCAATTTCCCAGAATGCCAAGAAAGCACTCCAGAAGACCACACTTCATTACAATTCTCTACAATAGAACCAGAGTGGAGTAGGACATTGGTTAAGTTCTTGAAAACATGCAAGCATGAGGAAGGAGCAAGTCTAGCTAGAAAGTGATCCCTAGAAGAAATGAGCAAGGACTATATTATAATGGGAAGGAAACTATTCAAAAGAGGAAAGGACAATAAGCTACAACTATGCATGGACGAAGGAGAGTACTTACCTATATTAGAAATGACACATGCAGGTGCCGCAGGAGGACATTTTCGAGCTGAAAGAATTGAAAATGATTCTCTTTGCAGGCTTGTGGTGGCCAACTCTACATATGGATGCAAACACTTATGTACGGAGTTGTGAGGTATGTCAAAGAGCCAAATACCCTATTTGAAGAGATGATATGCCTCTAAGGCCCATGCCTTGTGTGAGAGCCTTTTCCAAATGGGGCATTGATTTCATAGGTCCGATTAGCCCTCCAACCATGGGGCGGGGTGGTGAGGTAGGAGCGGGGGATGGCGGAGGATGGGGGCGATGGGAGGGGATGTCGCGGGTGAGAGGAGAGAGAGAAAGGGATATAAAGAGAGAGAGAGAGAGAGAGAGAGAGAGAGAGAGAGAGAGAGAGAGAGAGAGAGAGAGGAGAGAGGAGAGATGGGGATAAGGGGCGGGGAGTTAGGGGTGGCGGAGGAGGTTTGCGGGGTGGGGGGAGGGTAAGGCGACAGTGGGGGGGTTGAGGGGATCTGCGTTGAGGGGTGGGGGTGGTTGGCCGAGGTGGGGCGGGTGGGGGCGCGGAAGGGCGGGGCGGGGTGGTGGTGCCGATGGCGGGGGATGGCGGGGGTTGGATGGGTTGGGAGAGAGGGCACAGAGGGTGAGGGGAGAGAGAGAGAGAGAGAGAGAGAGAGAGAGAGAGAGAGAGAGAGAGAGAGAGAGAGAGAGAGAGAGAGAGAGAGAGAGAGAGAGAGAGAGAGAGAGAGAGAGAGAGAGAGAGAGAGAGAGAGAGAGAGAGAGAGAGAGAGAGAGAGAGAGAGAGAGAGGAGGGGGAGAAAGGGGGCGGTGTGGGCACTGTGGGGCGGGTGGGGGTGGGGAAGGGCGGGGCAGGGTGGTGAGGTAGGAGCGGGGGATGGCGGGGGATGGCGGGGGATGGGGGCGGTGGGAGGGGATGTCGCGGGTGAGGAGAGAGAGAGAGAAAGGGATATATATATATATATATATATATATATATATATATATATATATAGAGAGAGAGAGAGAGAGAGAGAGAGAGAGAGAGAGAGAGAGAGAGAGAGGGGAGAGAGGGGCCGGGGTGGGGCACTGTGGGGCGGGTGGGGGCGGGGGAGGGCGGGCGGAGTGGCTTTGCCGATGGCGGGGGATGGCGGGGGGTGGATGGTTGGGAGAGGGGGCGCAGAGGGTGAGGGGAGAGAGAGAGAGAGAGAGAGAGAGAGAGAGAGAGAGAGAGAGAGAGAGAGAGAGAGAGAGAGAGAGAGAGAGAGAGAGAGAGAGAGAGAGAGAGAGAGAGAGAGAGAGAGAGAGAGAGAGAGAGAGAGAGAGAGAGAGAGAGAGAGAGAGAGAGAGAGAGAGAGAGAGAGAGAGAGAGAGAAGGAGAGATGGGGATAAGGGGGCGGGGAATGAGGGGGTGGTGGAGGAGGTTTGCGGGGTGGGGGGAGGGTAAGGCGGAGTGGGGGGTTGAGGGGCGCTGTGTTGAGGGGCGCTGTGTTGAGGGGTGGGGGTGGTTGGCTGAGGGGGGGCGGGGAAGGGTGGGGTGGGGTGGTGGTGCCGATGGCAGGGGCCTTTTAATCACTAGCTCAAATTCCTTAACTACATAAAGCACAAATTTTTCAAGATCAAGACATCTTAGGAGAAAATGAGCTCCAACAACTACTAGAACAGGTCGTCCTTCATCATCAACTCCTCCTCGATACATAATCTTCATTTCTGTTATTTCTGACAAGTTCACAGTATTGGCACGTGCAAAATAGCGAGCAGGAAGCGAATCCTCTTTCGCAGCTATGAGAGGAGGGCCACCAATGTTACCTAAACCGAGCCATTTTGCCCATTTCCACCCTACCGGAGCCTGTGCAACTTACTCCCATTGTTCCTTGCGCCTGGTGAATTGTAGTCTCGCATCCCCTTCAGAGGAATCACTATTTTCATGTGTTAGGACCCCCTGTGCGGACATATGAACAGCTGGTAGAGTTTAATTCTTATTCTTCGCTCAGAAATGCTTGTCTCTCCATTCTCATCCCCAACATCTTGAGGAAGCCTTGAGCGTGCCATTTCTTCGTCAAATTTATTTGTTGGAAAATATAGCGGAAGTAATCTTTTGTAAATTTCTGTGTCTCATCCTGTGAAGTACAAAATACTAAGGCAGAGATTCTATCTTGATGCTTTTCCAAAAAACGATGTATAGTTCTTATGGCAACATGATCGGCAGGTTCTCAAGGATATCCCTAAGACTCTGTATATATACATCCTAAGGCAATGCGTTGAAGACCTTGGACCCACAGTATGTATAATCTTCCTTGCTGGTAAGTCATAAGCATTTGTTACTTTTGCCCTGCCTGTTCTGCAACCACCCAGGGTTGAGCATTCCTCTGCAAGTCCTGGCTCGCAATTGCATATAGCCCTGGACTGTTGTGCATCTCATCAAGATTCTCGTTGAAGGAATTCACAACAGCATCAATGTTGAAATTCCATGGGTAACCACGCCAAATGCAAAGTTTGGAGTTGATGACATGGTCGAGAGGAAACTTTGAAGTAGAAACTTCAATAAGCCCGTTGGCATTGACTGAGAGTGGATCACCTATCAAACTAGTAAAGATCTTCAGACTGATGATAGTCTCCATCGCTCCATCGAGGGACCTGAGCTAGCTTCACAAAATTGTCAGCTCCCATTCGAGGATCCATTCCCGCAAATCATCACTTTCGATTCTCGCTTGAGTTCTTCTTCGAGATTACAGAATACAAATGCAAGGATCTCGAATTAGAAATTCTAATATGGAAAAATGCAGATAGTTGCAGTGTCCAACAGGAAACATAAAGAATTGACCGACCATAGGGATCGATAGCAAAGAGAAAACGACCATAGGGGTGCGGCGGGAGGGGAAGGAGGGGCTGTGGGGGGCTGCGGTGAGGGGGCGGGGGGATTGTGTGTTGTGTGGCGGGGGTGGATGTTTGGGGTGGGTGGCGGAGGGGGGTCGGGGAGAGAGAGAGAGAGAGAGAGAGAGAGAGAGAGAGAGAGAGAGAGAGAGAGAGAGAGAGAGAGAGAGAGAGAGAGAGAGAGAGAGAGAGAGAGAGAGAGAGAGAGAGAGAGAGAGAGAGAGAGAGAGAGAGAGAGAGAGAGAGAGAGAGAGAGAGAGAGAGAGAGAGAGAGAGAGAGAGAGAGAGAGAGAGAGAGAGAGAGAGAGATAAGGGGGAGGGGGATGGCGGGGTGGGGTGATCCCTAAGATTCTTTTGTTCATACAAGCTGATCCATCTCTTGTCAGCAGCATGGAAGCCTCCGGCCAATTGATGAGCAACTGATGCATGGAGGCCAACATTAGAGCTTGAGCAGCCCTTGGTTGACCGGAAAGAGCTCTGATACTGCTACATAAGACAATTGTGGAACCGAATTAACCAAGCAGTATCCATCTTTGGCATCTGGCTTCCATCAGATGTCGCTACTTGTAGTTGACTTGGTATCCCTCAATGATTTTTAATTGGATCTTCGAATATTTGACTTGGTATCCCTCAATGATTTTAATTGGATCTTCAAATATTTTATTTTATTTATTTATTATTTTTAATTTGATTGCGAGAAAATGACACATTTAAAAAAGAATTCAAAAATATTCCGAGGAATTTGAGTAAGAAGATGACATATAAAAAAGGAGAAGATTGCTAAAATGCTAAGGAATTGCGTGGAAAATTCCCAAAAAATAGGATTTTTGCAAGGTTTATGGAATGGCTACTAAATTCAAATAAGAACAAGCATGAAAGGGATAAAGAAACTTCCAAACATAAGCAAGAATGAAATGACTATTTACAATCTGGCAATGCCAGATTTTCCATAGTCCTTCAAGTCTGTTGATGATAGGCCTTGAGCCTTGATATGTTGACCAATGGCAAGGCCTCTCCTTGTAGGGTCTCTAACTCCACAACACCCCAATTCAACAATGTTTTAACTCGATAAGGTCCTTCCCAGTTAGGAATCCATTTTCCCCTTACTTGCGTTTGAAGTTGAGGTTTATGGAGAAGAATTAACATGCCTGGCACTATGTTTTTGTTCCACAGATTACGATCATGTACTTCCTTCCTCTTCATCTGAGTCTCGATCAATTGCTTTGTTGCTAGTAGACGAATCTCTTCTACTTTATGCAGGGCTCCCATCCTCTGATAGATACCACAATCTTTCTTCCCCTGCATGAATGCCACTTTAGGGGATCCATGTAAAAATTCAAAGGGTTCAATCGGCAACATGCCATAGACAAGTTGGAATGGAGAATATCCGGTGGCCTCTTTGTAAGCTAACCTATATGCCCACAGGGTACCTTGAAAAGCCATGCCCCAGGAGGTAGGCTGTAACATACATTCCTTTCTTAACATTGAAATTAATACCTTATTTGTTGATTCAGCCTGACCATTAGCTCTCGGGTAGTAGGCACAAGATGTCCTATGTAGAATTCTATACCTGTTGAAGATTTCCTGCAGGACCTTATTGACAAAATGAGTACCCTGATCTGTACAAATTTCAGTGGACATCCAAACCTGCAAATGATGCTATTGTAAATGAAATCAGCAACAGTTTGGGCAGTGCAGTCGGGGGAAGCAATGGATTCAGCCCACTTGGTCGCATAATCTGTAGCTATCAAGAGATATTTCTCTCTTTTTGGAATCGTCGGAGGGTAGATGGGCCCTACGAAATCTAGCCCCACTTCTCAAATGGTTGCCAGGAACCTGGTTTATGAACTACAGAGAAATCAAACTCTTGGAATAACAATAACCACCTCCATATTCTACCAGTGGCTTGTGGTTTGTTGAGCAAGTATTTTAGAGGTTGATGGTCAGTTATAATAACAAATTTTACTCCCAATAAGTAATGACAAAATTTTTGTACAACAAAAACCATGGCTAAGGCTTCCCTTTCTGTTGTGTTGTAATTCCTTTCAGCCTTAGTCAAAATTCTACTGGCATATTGAATTGGTCTGTCCATCTTAAATTCTTCACTAGGTTGTGTCAAAACTGCCCCCACTGCATAGGCACTGGCATCTACATGTATATGAAATATTTTCGACCACTCAGGTGTGATCAAAATGGGAGGAGACACTAACCTTGATCGTAATGTTTGATATGCTTTTTCCTCCTCTTCTTCCCATTTAAAAGGAATTTCCTTGCCTGGAAGCCTAGCCAAAGGCCTGGCTATATCTGCATACATCTTAATAAATCTGCGGTGGTACCTTGTATGGCCCAGAAAACTCTGAATCTATTTTGGAGATTTAGGCCTAGGTAATTTTAATATGGCTATAATTTTGTCTGGATCAGGTGCCATACCTTTGGAAGATACCACATGTCCCAGGAGGGTACCTTCGGTCACCAAGAAGTGGCATTTGTTGGGGTTCAGTTTCAGCTTTGTTTCTCTGCACCTCTTAAAAACTTGTTGTAATTGAATTAAATGCTTCTCTAAACAATCCAATGGAGTCTCTGTGAGAGTACCTGAAAAGGATGAAAAGTCATCCATGAAGATTCTTAGCGACTCTAGTAGCAATGGGCCAAAGATGAGATTAACTGTTCGGTTGAAGGTAGCTGGAGCATTTCTCAATCCAAATGGCATCTTCAGATAGACATAAGTTCCCCAAGGAGTAATGAAAGCTATTTTCTCATGATCCCCAGGGTGAATGGATATCTGATTATATCCGCTGAATCCATCCATGAAGCTGTAAAGGGAATGACCAGCTACTTCTTCTATGACCTGCTCAGCAAATGGCATTGGAAATCCATCTGGAATGGTGACCTTGTTCAATGCCCTAAAATCCACACAGATTCTGATCTTGTTAGTGTTTTTCTTTGGCACAATCACCATGGGAGATAGCCACTCCGAATGTTCTACAGGGATGATGATTCCTACATCTTCCATTTTCTGAATTTCTAAATAGACAGCTTCAACATACTTGGGATTTAACCTATAACTCTTGCCTCTCACTGGTTTTGCTCCTTCTATCAGAGGAATTCTGTGTTCTCCATAAATAGGTTTTACTCCTTCTAAATCCTTATAATGCCATGCAAAAACATCTGTGTAGTGGTTCAAGAATGCTCTTACCTTTTCAAGGAGCCCTGGGTGGTTCCACAACCAAGTGGCCACCAAAACTGGCCGATTATTGTTTTGAGTGTCTAATTGTATTTCTTTGACAGGATTTCTCTCTACCAGAGCATCTTCATGCTCATCTCCTTCCTTGTTTTTGTCCACTAGCTTTTCGTGCATTGCTTCATAAGCAGGGGTGTTTTGGATTTCAATATGTTCCTCCTTGTCCTGCATCCATCCTGCAGGTATTTCTTGAATTGGAAAAGAACACTCTTCACTAGAATCTTTTACCTTGCCTTTAGCTTTAGTAATTTCCTTATCTGTGGTTGTCATATCTTCCTCCAAGTTGCATTTGAGGGGTGTCTTCCTGCCCCTCCTGTGGTTTGTGATGGGCTCTCCCAATCCATCAACCTAGACTTTTTCCTTATCTTCATCATAACCTTCAGATGTGCAAGAATTATTAAGAAAAATTCCAAAACAAGAGGAAGAGTTGCCTGCTTGGAGCCAATTAAAAATATCCTCTTCTTCCTCGAAATCTATTTGGGGTTGATCATTCGATCCTGGTTCCATGCATATGCCAACTGTTTGCATCATGATGGTGTTTCCTTGATTATTTGGGCCCTCTTCTAAATGAATCTGTGTACCCTCTAGCTCCTTTCTTAACTGGATCACTGGATCCTCCATTTCTGTATCATATGTTGGTTGGGAAGAAGTTGCTCCATATTGGTGCCTTATTTGCTCCAAGCGTGTGGCTATGTTGATGAACTCCTCTATGGAGGTTGTAGGTAACACTAATTCCTTTATTTTGCATTGGGTGGCCACTGGTAGGGGCTTAGCTAACCATTTCTTAACAAAAAAATCATGTGGTGGATCTGGCAATTTAGCCATTAGTGCTTTGGCCCTAGTCACAAACTCTGGGAACTTTTCTCCTGGACCCAATCTCAAATTTTCTAGTTCTTCTATGATAATCTCCGCAGTGTTGCCATGCTGGAGCTGATTTTTAAATGCATCTTTCATCACATCCCAAGTGGTAAAATGGTTTTCAGCAAACTGGCTGAACCACTTATCTGCTAATCCCTCTAATGTGGCAAGGAAGAGAATAAAAAAGGCATCCTCCCTACCCATTAAGCCTCTAGTCTTACATAGTGCCAAAAACCTTCTAATGTGTTCATCCGGATCCTCCTGAGCTAGGCCTTTGAAAGAAGGAAACTTTGTATTTAATCTAGAGAGTAACGTTTCCAAGTCTACCTGACCTGCCATGCTCTTTACTGATGAGGTTGAAGATAGTGGACTAGAAGACCTTCTAGCAACCTTCTTGTCTGCTTGCAGGTGACCCTCAATGTTTGGGACCGGGTTGCGGTCATGAGCAGCTCATAGCCCACTTAATATGAGACACTTGATAAGAATATTTACCTTTTGTTTGATGAAGTAACACTGTAGTAGCACCGTAGACACAAGACCTCTGCTATACTTTGCACTTGGTTTCTCCTAAGCTCAAATCTCCTTGGAAGTCCCACCATGCGTGCCAAATTTTGTTGGGGGGATTCTTAGACAAGAAGGAGTTTGAGGGTTTGTAGGAGAAAAGGAAGAGACCAGAAGAGGAAATACACCTTGGAAGCTTCTGCCGATTGATTACAGTAAGACAATTACAATGTTTGAAGCACAATACAAGCTAATACTTCTATGCACAACCCCACAGAGTGCTCAATTACAAAATACCAAATATCCCAAAGTCTTCTTGCCGCCGGCCTCCTCTGCACCAGACCTCCACCTGCTTCAAGCTTATCCTTGTGCACACCTTGCACCAAGCTTCCACTAAGGGGGAGGAATGAATACCTTCTGTCGGTACGCACACACTGCAAGGAGACCTTGAGATTCTTGGGGGACTAGCTTAGCACTCTCTGCACAATCCCCTTAGTCCTCTCCATGCACTCCTTCAACTCCACTTCTCTACATCGCACACTGGTGACTCTTGCACTTCCCTCTCTTGCTTTTCTTCGACTATGCATCTCTTGCCTACTATAAGCTCCGAAAATGGTTGGTTTTGATGCACTAATGTGGTTCTATTTGGCAGGAAAATATTTTTTGCTTTCAGTTTGCAGGAGCTTCCGGCATGCAATGTCGCATTACAATTGGATGCTTTCAAGCAGAACATGAGGCCTGGGAACTCTTTGGGAACATAAGAAGAGCTGGTGGTGATAACTAGGACAAGGGGTGGAGGACCTTTCTTTGGTAGGTGGATATTGAAGAGGACAGTTGATTTTGTGTGGCAGCTGGAGCAGGGGAATGGAAGGTGGAAAATTATTAAACGAGTGTGCAATCCTCTTCCATTGAAAGCTTATCAAACAACTAGAGTCATGGATATGGGTACGAGAGCAATACCTTTGCAAACACCGCGCAAGCCTTAACATCCTCACCTCCAAAACGGGACCCCGCAACTATTATAAGGGCAATAATTGTCTCTCTACTGGTCGACACACAAGCAAAGGAAAATATATTAATTGCTGAGAAGCTCCCGAAATATGTTGTTCCTGATCTTACAGGATTTCCGTTGAAACCATATGTTGAACACAGTACCCCCAAGAATATTCCATAACCGCAGGACTCTTGAGAAACAACCTATAGGCTGTCTTTTTCCATCATATTCATCACTCTTGAATTTTAGTTTCTAACAATAATTGTTATCGACTTTAGAAGCTCACAGTTCTCTTCTTTTAGGAGCATAGGATATTGCCAAGGATCAGAATATGCCCAAATTGTAATGGGTTTCTATGTACTCCGTACATGCAGAGTTTGTTTGAATGCCGCGAAAAAGGGAGCTCTGAAGAAGAAACGGAAAAGGAGGAGTGAGGGGGGGCAGGTCCGTTTTTCTGGCAGGTCTGACAAGAAGAAACGAAAAAGGGGGGTTGTTCGTTCTTATCTCTGGGTGTCGCTGCTGCAAGTTTTTTTTATCATCCGAAAAAGGGAAAACAGGCGACAGCTCCCCTTCGTTTTTGGGTCCTCCAGCCAGCTGCAAAAAGGGGGGGGGACGGGCACTCTCTCCCTCTGTTTTTTTTTTCGTCTTTGGGACTTTTCACGACGCTTGCTGTGGTTCGGGCTTTTGACCCTCAGTGGGAGCAGGAGAGGACTGGCGTGCACTCTTTTAGAGATGGAAAAGGCTCACTGAAGGGAAGATAACAAAATAGAGGCTGCAGGACGAACACAAGTGAGCGGTAGTAGTGCAAAGGGGAGGACCATCAAGGTTGTACGATGATCAACAGTGGATCGTTTGGAGGCAGCTCGATACGACGCAGATGATGGAAGTGGGCTATACTCCTGCTCTCGAGGACCCTAACGGACAATGGGAACAAACGGGAAGCTTGTAATTTTGTTCAAATAGATTCTTACAGAGGTGCGCTCATTTCATAATGTTAATCAGCAGTTACTGTGTTATGACTCTCATCGTAATCGGGAATAGGAAGTTTCAGGCATAGTGTTCTACTGCTGAAATTTAATGATTAATGCACTTAACACATGGCCGAGACTACATTCAGAATGACCAACATCTATTTCCTGAGTTTTTTTTGCTGTCGCTTTTGTTTGGATTGAAAACGTGGGGTTTGATACAGTCAAGAGATGCATTCTAGGATCCATTACGAAGTTACATCTGCCATGAGTTTTTAACTTATGCCCGTTCTAAATCTGTGTGCGCTTAGGACTGATGCTTGAATCCATTGTACTTTTGGTTTCCCTTACTCTGGATGTTAATTTGCACAATCCTTACCAGTTTCTTTTGGATGCATTCAACGATTCATGGTGGCGATGTCATTGGTTCACTACGTTCCCTGTTATCATATTTTATGTGATTGGAGTGTTAAAAAACAATTTGTATATCATGATGGGTGAAGCGATCTTTTGTAATGTTGTGGAAGAACACATACAACAGCTCCAGTAATCCAAGTTTCCTGAGGTATGTTGCGCATTTGTCATGCTTACAACAACCTCGAACAGTAATTAGATAAGAAAGTTTGAAATGCAACTCCAGCTAAACTTGGTATTATAAGAAGAGTGCATAGTTTAAGGTTCTGAGGAACAAGGTCTCTGACCCACGGAGCCCTGGGTGACTCAGAATCGGGTTCACAGAGCACATGGGATTGGTGCATACAGTAATGCTCAAGGGAAATCTGACTTCCATCAACTCAAGTTTCTCTCAAGGAAAACGCGAGTCACTTGAAGCACCTCTAGAAAAGAAAGTCTTTAGTTCCCGGTGACTTTAACTGATGAGGGCAAAAATCTGAGGTATTTCTCTAGTACATTGGCAATAGTCACCTACTAAAAAAGACTCTAAGCAGGTATGATGCCGAGAAAGATATCGTACAGACTCCCGTTGGTCGACCTCTTACTGTTCTATCAATGAAAGTCCTACAGTGTGCAACTGTCATGGGCCCTATTCACCTGTCCGTATCTTTTGGGTGTTCCCTAAACCCTAAACACACTGTTAGTGGAGTCACCCCCGATTATGTGTGCACAGATAATTATACACACCGAGCTTCCAAATGCAAGACGATTGGAGGGTCAGCATGGTCCTAGACAAGGATGATATACGCAACTAGACAAGGGTTCAAGTTTCTGTAAACAAAGCTTCATTTGTACTTTCATGTCCGGGTTGTGTGTATGGGTGCCAAAATGGAGTATGTCAGTTGTAGTTGAGTAGGGTTTAACTTTATGAATGGGATCCATCATAGTGGATATGGGAATTTGCCCACCACGATTTGGCCTTCTCCCGTTGATATAGAGAAGGGTTCTGCTGTCATTGGGAGACCTGGTGGCTCCGAGTCTTTGGGTTCATCCAAACCCATCATGAGACCATAAAGCTATGATGCGATGCAAAGACAATTCATCAATGGCCTCCTTTAGCATCATGTTGAACTTCAACGATGGTGTCATGAAAAAGGGGAAATAAGGAAAAATGATTATATGTGCCACTGTCCTAATGAATGCATTATAGCTTCCACACTAATGTGTAGTGACCAGGTGTGCACAATCGCATATGAGTGTGAATGGGTAAATCTCCGTAGGAGTATGGTTCGTGAGTAACTCATTTGACAATTGAAGTTGCACGAGTGAAGTGCAAGCCAAGGAGAAAAGGAGAGATTAAGGGTGACAAAGTAAGAGTTAAGAGGATAAATAGGAAGTGGAAATGTGCATTGTGTATATGTGTAAGTGTGCATGAAAAGGAGGGAAGGTGTACATGAGTGAAAAGTGGTGGATGTGCGTGTGATAATGAGGGAAAGAGAGGGAAAACCAGTGTATGTGGCACGGTAAATCAAAGTATAAGTGAGTGAGAGTGCGTGTGAGTATGTGCCCGTGTGTATGTGTGCGTAGGTGAAGAGTGTGGGAGAGTGAGGGAGAAATTGAGAGAGTGAAGGGAAGAAGGGGCTTAAGACGACCGAAAGTGTGAGCAAGGAAGGAGTGTGCTTGCAAGGGTCACTCCTGAGAGTGAGTATTGGTTTATCCATATCCTTTTCTACACCTATATTTGAGCATTATTGAGGACTCACAGGAGAACAGATATGTCGATTTGCAACGATATAGGCAAACTTTAAGCATATATAAGGATCTTTTCCCTTAGGTTTAGGAATTGTTCATTTGGTGCGTTTGCCGGGAACATATGCGCTAGTGCATAGCCATAAGAAAAATCCATTTCGAGATAATTGTGGGCTCTAGGTAATCCAAGTAGACCGATTCCGAGGGATAAGTAACAAAATAAAGTCTCGTGTAATCATCTTTTCCTTGGGCTCAAGAGCCAATCATTTTGGTGCGTTTGCCGGGAATATAGCTTGGTACGTCTCTATAAGAGAGTGCCATAGGTTCGCCTAGCGTCACAGGTTGGCCGAGCTTGCGGACCCCACGATCTAGTACATGAGCGAGGGGAGCTCATCGTCAGGAGCAACACAAACTCAAAGAGAGGAACGCGCTCAGAGAAGAGCCCTTGAAAGAGAAAGAAGAGGGTGGGAACCGCCAGGTGAGTGGACCTCAATTGGTTTGAAGAAATCGGTCAAAAACGTGTACTCCCGTAGGAGGGTCGCGAATCAAGTACGACAATTTGAAGGAGGGATCCTGAAGCCACGTGTGCTAAATTTTTGGGATCGAAGTGATATCGACATCACACCTCTGTTCGAAATGGCTCAGCGGATTTCAGTTCACTTGGGGGACTTCACCAAGTTTTCGGGTACTTGGGACGAAGATCCGGATAGCTTTATCTAGTTGTTTGAGGTCACCTGTGAGGCCAATGATGTAGTTGACCAGGATCAAAGGTTGAGAATTTTTCCGGCTATTCTCCGTGATGAGGCAGCCAATTGGTATGGAAATCTGACACCACAAGAACGTGGAACTTATCAGATGCTTAAGGAAGCCTTCTTAGCAAAGTTTCGACGACAAGGCTTCCAAGACAGATTGGCCCAACAAATGGATTATTTGCGACAAGGAGTCAATGAGAGCATCGATAACTATATTCAGAGAATGGAAACATTAGTAAGAAAGATGGGCGTGAATGCCCCGAATGATGAGACATTGAAACGTAGATTCATTTCGGGATTGCGAGATCCTACGGCACAACAGCACATCAGCCTGACAAGACCGGCAACTTTAATGGATGCTAAAGAGCAAGCGAGGCTTTGGGAGGAAGTGCAATTATGCCAACAAAGGAAGATGGAGCTCTTATACGAGCCTATGGGAGGCCCAGGAAACATACCGATGAAAGATCCTGGCCAAGGAAGTCCCGCATTGACGACCCCAGCTTTTGTAGCTGCCACTAGCACGCCAGGCGAGGTAAAGCCTGCGCTAACCAAAGAACGAATATTAGAGTTGGTCACGCAAGCTATAAAAGCTGCCACGATAACTCAAGAGACGTACACAGTAAAACTAGAGGTCACAACAAACCCGAATCAAGTGTTTCGATCGAATACATGGTGTGGAAAGTGTCATGGTTACGGCCATTTGGCTTCAGAATGCCCCACAGTCTCGAGAGTATTTATAGATAGATCGCCACCTAGGATGCGTTGTACTTTTTGTGGAAGAACAAATCACACAGAGGACCGATGTTACAACAAGAGAGCCTATGAAGAAAGGACCATGAAAGCAGGAGATACAAGAGAAAGACCTTACACGGGATTGCCCGCTCAAAGTGTACCACCTACATCTCGTTGGGAAAACAGACCAACTTATGGATATGGTGCTCAGGGTCAAGGAGGAGACTATCCAAGAGGAGCCGCGCGTGATCAAAGAAGGGATGGTCCAATCCAGTGCTGGAGATGTCATGGCTTTGGCCATACTCAATCTAGATGTCCAAACGAAAAGAAGCCAATTGATTATACCCCGCTATGTAGATACTATAGTGGGGAGGGCCACTTTGATGAAGATTGTCCAAAACAAAGAGCTGCCGCCGGCAAGGAAAAAGGACCAGTAGGATCCTCGAACTATGTTGATACTCAGATGCATCCCACATCAAGAGCTCAAGAGCACGTTCCTACGATCGGAGTAGTGTTCAAGACACCGAACCCTCAAGAAGGCTCTAGCTCGTCAATGCACTTTGTGGATGCTTACGAGGCCAAGAACCCACACAAAGATCCAACTGTGGCAGTAGTCACAAGGACTCAAGAGTACTCGAAGAAGAATCCAGGAGGCGAAGGTGAAGAAGGGAGTCAAGAGAGGATAGCGGAACACGAAGAGGTAGAAAACCAAGTTAGAGGACTTGTTGAGCGGCAAGAGTTTGAGGATGGGGAAGAGGTTGAGATCCTTCCACCAGTAACCAAGGAGTTTGTGCCGGGCATAGCACCATTCCCTGAAAGATTGAAAGCTCCTAAGATTAGAAAGGAAAGACAAAGTTCGGAAGAAGTAGATATTGTAAAGTTGCTCGCTGACACGGAAGTCACGCTGGACATTGGCACATTGCTAAAATGTTCACCTGCTTATAGGAAACAATTCTATAACGAATATATTAAGAAGCCGAGGAAAGCTCGAGATAAAAAGAGATAAGACAAGGATGTCCAAGGAATCATTCAAAGTATTACGACGCAAATTGATTCGAACGCTCCAGCTGTGACGGTCGAAATTAAAGGATATGCAGTCCCTGGTGCTCAGTTAGATAGTGGAGCCGCAGTCAACCTTATGACTGAGTTCATGATGAAATCTTTGGTCCTTAACCACATGGAAGAAACACCAATGTCTTTGAGGATGGCAGATCAAACACAAGTGAAGCCTGCGGGCCTTTTGAAGAATGTAAGCACAATTGTGGGCGGTCTAGAGTTTAAAGTTGATTATCTAATAGTGAGACCAAGGACCTCGGAGGCTACCTTCTCGATCCTACTTGGACGGCCATGGCTGGTGCAAGCCGAATGTGTGCATGACTGGCGCACAGGTTTTATTTCAATAGGGCCAAAGTCTGATCGGATTCAAATACAAGTGTCCCCACCCTCGAGCAACAAGAAGAAGACAATAATAGTCGATGAGATGGAAAAGAAAGAAAAGGAGAAAGCAAGGCACGAGAGTGCATGAGCTAGGTTTTCTTTGAACACGGACACCTACAAGAATCTGCTTCAAGAAGGGTTCAACTTGCAGCTCTTTAAGAATCAAGACACGAAGATGGGAGAGTATCAAAATCCATTGCTCTATAACGATGATTCGGATCAGGAGTTGCTAGGATGGTTGACGCATACAAGTGAATTTGATTGTTATATGTTGAGTATAGACTCAAGTAAAAACAAAGCTACTCAATCCCTGGAGAAGGGAACTTCAAAAGAAGAATTGAAACTAGAGTTAGCTGCGGCGATGGAAGTGCAACAGTTGAGGGAAAGAGTTAGAATACTAGAAGCAGAGATTCTAAAGAGAAGTCGAGAATCGGAAAAAGAAGCGAAGGGTAAGACTAAAGTGTCGGAAGCCATTGCAAAAGTTGCATTAAAGAAATTAGGTTCAATTGAAAAAGAACAAGACAATGATTTACTGGCCAATCATGCACGCATAATCGGAGAGCACATTCCAATCACAGTGTCATCGAGAAATAAGGATTATTCGCGAGAAGCTCAGTTGGAAAAATGGGAAGTCTTTCCAGAAAAGTTCTTGAGTGTAGGGTCAGAGCTATCAGATGAAGTACGAGATTGTATTAAGTTGACACTCAAAAATTTTAGCGAGGCCTTTGCATGGTCATACAGTGATCTAAGAGGAATTGATTCCCAAATCTGCCAACATTATATAGACTTGGAAGAAGGCACACGACCAATATGTCAATGACTCAGGCGAACGAACCCAGTCTACTCGGCATTGATCAAGCTGGAATTGACCAAATTATTGGAGGCAGGATTCATATACCCCATTGCATCCAGCGAATGGGTATCACCAATTGTAGTTGTTCCGAAGAAAAATAAGAAAATCCGTATTTGCATAGATTATCGAAAGTTGAACGAGCGCACAAAGAAGGATCACTTTCCCTTGCCGTTCACTGATCAAATCCTGGACAGAGTGGCTGGCCATAAATTGTACTCATTTTTGGATGGTTTCAGTGGGTACAACCAGATCCAGATCCATGAACAGGACCAATCAAAAACTACTTTCACGACAGAGTGGGGTACGTACGCATATCGGGTGATGCCATTTGGATTATGCAATGCACCGGCCACATTCTAGAGAGCAATGATAGCTGCATATCAAGACTACCTGCAGGATTGGATGGAGATATTTCTTGATGACTTTGCAATCAGAGGCGACGATGAGAACATGATGGAGAGGATCGAAGCAATTTTAAGAAGAAGCATCGAAAAAGGCATCGCATTGAATCCTGAAAAGTGTACATTTGGAGTACGAAGAGGATTGCTTTTGGGTCATGTCATTTCCGAAAAAGGGATTGCGGTTGACGAGGATAAAGTGGAAAAGATTGGACAACTTCCACCTCCGCAAAATTTGCGACAACTCAGAGGATTTTTGGGCCATGCAAATTATTATCGACGTTTTATATTAAATTTTGCATCCATAGCGACACCATTGACGACTCTTTTGAGAAAGGACAAACAATACCAATGGACTGGAGAGTGTCAGGTTGCATTCGACTCGATCAAGGAGAGGTTGATAAATGCACCGATTTTGGTAGCACCTGATTGGACGAAGGAATTTCATGTACATACCGACGCTTCTCATACTGCAGTTGGAGCAGTACTATGCCAAGCCGACGAAAAGAAGTTGGATCATCCTATTTACTATGCAAGTCGCAATTTGAATAGCACTGAGAGGAATTATACGACTACGGAGAAGGAATGTCTCTCGATGATCTTTGCGGTGAACAAATATCGGCATTACTTGATGGGAAAGCATTTCACTTTTTATGTGGATCACGAAGCCCTTAAGTATATCATTAATAAACCAGAGTTATCAGGACGACTGATGAGGTGGATGTTACTTCTCCAAGAATTTCAGTTCACAGTGGTAACCAGACCAGGCAAAGCGCATATATTGGCTGACCATTTATCTCGAATTGTTAATGAGGAGCCAATCTCTGGTGTGCCCGACGATGCTCCTGATGGACATCTATTCCAGGTGGAAGCTAAAGTACCTTGGTATGCCGACTTGGTGAATTTCTTATGCACTACTAAATATCCGCCAGGAGCAAGCAAGAGAGAGAAGCAAAAACTGTTAGCATTGGCAAAGTACCATAGCATCATTGGGGGGCAACTCTATCGATATTTTGTTCATGAGAGTATTTATCGGAGGTGTCTCGAGGAAGAAGAGGCAAATCTAGTGTTGAGGGCTTTGCATGACGAACCTTGCGGTGGACATTTTGCTGGTGAATTGACGGCAAGAAAGATTTTATTAGCAGGGTATTGGTGGCCAACATTGTTCAAGGACTCACATACATATTGTAAGAAGTGTGACAAATGCCAACGAATGGGAAAACCCACATTATCACATGCTGCTCCTCTTACGCCGGTGTTGGCTCTTAAGCCGTTTGAGAAATGGGGAATTGATTTTGTGGGGCCTATTGATCCTCCTTCACGACGAAGATCCAATAGGTATATCTTGGTCTGTACTGATTATGTTACCAAGTGGGTGGAAGCCAAAGCTCTGAAGACTGACCGAGCTGTTGATGTAGCGAAATTTCTGTATGAGCAAATTATCACTCGATTTGGATGCCCATTGGAAATAGTGAGTGATAGAGGGACACATTTTGTCAACGAACTGATCGAAGAATTAATGGAACTCTATAAGATCAAACATAGAAAAAGCACTCCATATTACCCGAGAGCGAATGGACAAGTGGAAGTCACCAACAAAATCCTTGAACAGATTCTGACAAAAACAGTAGCTGTGCATAGGAGAGACTGGGATGAGAGACTTTTGGAAGCTTTATGGGCATATCAAACATCCTACCGAGTGACGACAAAGAGCACTCCGTTCTCTCTAGTATATGGCGAGGAAGCCATTTTCCCTATCGAAAAAGAAGTGCCGACATTAAGAGTGGCCATTGAAGCCAGGTTGGGCGAAAAAGAGTCATTAAAGGAGAGGTACATACAACTGGTGAAGCTGGAAGAAAAGAGGCTCATCGCACAACAAAGCTTGGAAGCTATTCAGAAGAGACGTAAGGAAAGGCATGACAAAAATCTCAAAACCTATGTGATTCAGGAAGGGGATTTGGTACTAGTCTATGATAGTAAATATTATAAATTCCCAGGGAAGTTGCAGACAAGATGGGCAGGACCGTTTAAGGTGGTGGGACTCAATCCCAATGGTTCCATGCAAATTCAAGATTTAGGAGAAGAATATGCTGCCGTGAAGGTTAACGCGCTTCGAGTTAAACCATATTTCAAGTGATATTAGGACGGGAGAAGCCAGACGAGATCCAAACGAAGTGTTGAAGTAGACTCCTTGTACATAGATGTATAGTATTATATATATATATATGCGCATATGTAAGCTATGATGTGTGTGTCATAAATATTCTTCCTTGCTAGCTCAAGCATTTGGACTTCTAATATTTTTTGTATTATGCAGAGACTGTTAGAGCCTAAGTAACCAAATGGCAGACCAAATTACGCAACTCTACTTGTACGAGCTAAGGATATATTTCTCGGACCAAACGTTCGCTCGCATGGACATAGATGTCGACGACTTTGAGACGGAATACGATGTTGAGGAAGCGCATTGGCTGGTATGCTTTATAAACCAGGATTTGGGTGTTGCATTTTATATTGAGTGTTTTGAGGAGTACCTAACTCGACATGTAGGATGGGCGGGAGATCGATACTACTATTTTGATCCTTCTAGGGAAATGCCTAACGAGGAAAATGATATCACATGGGCTTGGGCAGATGTGCTGACGCTAGGAAGTGATGACGGAGCTCCTGAAGTTGAGCCTGAATCGCCTTAGAGAAGTTGTCGGGATTCGAGTACGATGAAAGGCTACATGAGACATTCCGGGGACTCACATTCTAGGACACCTAGGGATAGGTATACGAGGGACTAAGGCATAGCCGGCTGTAGCTACCAAGTGAAAAGTAGAATCGATGAGTACATATGTAGTGTCTGTAGTTGAGAGAATGAAGTGAAGAGGTGGTTGATCTGTCAAAGGCTAGAGTGTATCTGTTTTGCATATATGTGTGGGAACGGTGGGTAAAGTCCCTTTCTTCCTCTCCCTAATTCTCAGGACTTGGGTGAACTAATTAACTATGAAAAAGAAAAACGAAGGAAAGAAAAGAAAAGAAAAAGAAAGTGTGTTGTGTGATCGTACCAATGCGCTATGGTGGGCTAGTAGGTGGGTGGATTTATCCTCGCCAGGTGGTTGGGACCACTGATAACTAGGACAAGGGGTGGAGGACCTTTCTTTGGTAGGTGGATATTGAAGAGGACAATTGATTTTGTGTGGCAGCTGGAGCAGAGGAATGGAAGGTGGAAAATTATTAAACGAGTGTGCAATCCTCTTCCATTGAAAGCTTATCAAACAACTAGAGTCATGGATATGGGTACGAGAGCAATACCTTTGCAAACACCGCGCAAGCCTTAACATCCTCACCTCCAAAACGGGACCCCGCAACTATTATAAGGGCAATAATTGTCTCTCTACTGGTCGACACACAAGCAAAGGAAAATATATATTAATTGCTGAGAAGCTCCCAAAATATGTTGTTCCTGATCTTACAGGATTTCCGTTGAAACCATATGTTGAACACAGTACCCCCAAGAATATTCCATAACCGCAGGACTCTTGAGAAACAACCTATAGGCTGTCTTTTTCCATCATATTCATCACTCTTGAATTTTAGTTTCTAACAATAATTGTTATCGACTTTAGAAGCTCACAGTTCTCTTCTTTTAGGAGCATAGGATATTGCCAAGGATCAGAATATGCCCAAATTGTAATGGGTTTCTATGTACTCCGTACATGCAGAGTTTGTTTGAATGCCGCGAAAAAGGGAGCTCTGAAGAAGAAACGGAAAAGGAGGAGTGAGGGGGGGCAGGTCCGTTTTTCTGGCAGGTCTGACAAGAAGAAACGAAAAAGGGGGGTTGTTCGTTCTTATCTCTGGGTGTCGCTGCTGCAAGTTTTTTTTATCATCCGAAAAAGGGAAAACAGGCGACAGCTCCCCTTCGTTTTTGGGTCCTCCAGCCAGCTGCAAAAAGGGGGGGGACGGGCACTCTCTCCCTCTGTTTTTTTTTTCGTCTTTGGGACTTTTCACGACGCTTGCTGTGGTTCGGGCTTTTGACCCTCAGTGGGAGCAGGAGAGGACTGGCGTGCACTCTTTTAGAGATGGAAAAGGCTCACTGAAGGGAAGATAACAAAATAGAGGCTGCAGGACGAACACAAGTGAGCGGTAGTAGTGCAAAGGGGAGGACCATCAAGGTTGTACGATGATCAACAGTGGATCGTTTGGAGGCAGCTCGATACGACGCAGATGATGGAAGTGGGCTATACTCCTGCTCTCGAGGACCCTAACGGACAATGGGAACAAACGGGAAGCTTGTAATTTTGTTCAAATAGATTCTTACAGAGGTGCGCTCATTTCATAATGTTAATCAGCAGTTACTGTGTTATGACTCTCATCGTAATCGGGAATAGGAAGTTTCAGGCATAGTGTTCTACTGCTGAAATTTAATGATTAATGCACTTAACACATGGCCGAGACTACATTCAGAATGACCAACATCTATTTCCTGAGTTTTTTTTGCTGTCGCTTTTGTTTGGATTGAAAACGTGGGGTTTGATACAGTCAAGAGATGCATTCTAGGATCCATTACGAAGTTACATCTGCCATGAGTTTTTAACTTATGCCCGTTCTAAATCTGTGTGCGCTTAGGACTGATGCTTGAATCCATTGTACTTTTGGTTTCCCTTACTCTGGATGTTAATTTGCACAATCCTTACCAGTTTTTTTTGGATGCATTCAACGATTCATGGTGGCGATGTCATTGGTTCACTACGTTCCCTGTTATCATATTTTATATGATTGGAGTGTTAAAAAACAATTTGTATATCATGATGGGTGAATCGATCTTTTGTAATGTTGTGGAAGAACACATACAACAGCTCCAGTAATCCAAGTTTCCTGAGGTATGTTGCGTATTTGTCATGCTTACAACAACCTCGAACAGTAATTAGATAAGAAAGTTTGAAATGCAACTCCAGCTAAACTTGGTATTATAAGAAGAGTGCATAGTTTAAGGTTCTGGGGAATAAGGTCTCTGACCCACGGAGCCCTGGGTGACTCAGAATCGGGTTCACAGAGCACATGGGATTGGTGCATACAGTAATGCTCAAGGGAAATCTGACTTCCATCAACTCAAGTTTCTCTCAAGGAAAACGCGAGTCACTCGAAGCACCTCTAGAAAAGAAAGTCTTTAGTTCCCGGTGACTTTAACTGATGAGGGCAAAAATCTGAGGTATTTCTCTAGTACATTGGCAATAGTCACCTACTAAAAAAGACTCTAAGCAGGTATGATGCCGAGAAAGATATCGTACAGACTCCCGTTGGTCGACCTCTTACTGTTCTATCAATGAAAGTCCTATAGTGTGCAACTGTCATGGGCCCTATTCACCTGTCCGTATCTTTTGGGTGTTCCCTAAACCCTAAACACACTGTTAGTGGAGTCACCCCCGATTATGTGTGCACAGATAATTATACACACCGAGCTTCCAAATGCAAGACGATTGGAGGGTCAGCATGGTCCTAGACAAGGATGATATATGCAACTAGACAAGGGTTCAAGTTTCTGTAAACAAAGCTTCATTTGTACTTTCATGTCCGGGTTGTGTGTATGGGTGCCAAAATGGAGTATGTCAGTTGTAGTTGAGTAGGGTTTAACTTTATGAATGGGATCCATCATAGTGGATATGGGAATTTGCCCACCACGATTTGGCCTTCTCCCGTTGATATAGAGAAGGGTTCTGCTGTCATTGGGAGACCTGGTGGCTCCGAGTCTTTGGGTTCATCCAAACCCATCATGAGACCATAAAGCTATGATGCGATGCAAAGACAATTCATCAATGGCCTCCTTTAGCATCATGTTGAACTTCAACGATGGTGTCATGAAAAAGGGGAAATAAGGAAAAATGATTATATGTGCCACTGTCCTAATGAATGCATTATAGCTTCCACACTAATGTGTAGTGACCAGGTGTGCACAATTGCATATGAGTGTGAATGGGTAAATCTCCGTAGGAGTATGGTTCGTGAGTAACTCATTTGACAATTGAAGTTGCACGAGTGAAGGTGCAAGCCAAGGAGAAAAGGAGAGATTAAGGGTGACAAAGTAAGAGTTAAGAGGATAAATAGGAAGTGGAAATGTGCATTGTGTATATGTGTAAGTGTGCATGAAAAGGAGGGAAGGTGTACATGAGTGAAAAGTGGTGGATGTGCGTGTGATAATGAGGGAAAGAGAGGGAAAACCAGTGTATGTGGCACGGTAAATCAAAGTATAAGTGAGTGAGAGTGCGTGTGAGTATGTGCCCGTGTGTATGTGTGTGTAGGTGAAGAGTGTGGGAGAGTGAGGGAGAAATTGAGAGAGCGAAGGGAAGAAGGGGCTTAAGACGACCGAAAGTGTGAGCAAGGAAGGAGTGTGCTTGCAAGGGTCACTCCTGAGAGTGAGTATTGGTTTATCCATATCCTTTTCTACACCTATATTTGAGCATTATTGAGGACTCACAGGAGAACAGATATGTCGATTTGCAACGATATAGGCAAACTTTAAGCATATATAAGGATCTTTTCCCTTAGGTTTAGGAATTTTTCATTTGGTGCGTTTGCCGGGAACATATGCGCTAGTGCACAGCCATAAGAAAAATCCATTTCGAGATAATTGTGGGCTCTAGGTAATCCAAGTAGACCGATTCCGAGGGATAAGTAACAAAATAAAGTCTCGTGTAATCATCTTTTCCTTAGGCTCAAGAGCCAATCACCTACTCTAAGGATGATCCAAGAATAGTCCTTGCCTTCCTTTTAGTGTGTCGATCACGTACGCTCCTAACTGCAATAGTATCTTGGTACTCACTTTGATGTTCCGAGATTGTCTTCCCAAGTGGCAGCTAACGACTCACTGTTTTGTCCTGTAGTGACTTTAGTCTAAAACCAAAAATTTAATTGGGGGCCATACTTTCCCTGTGCGGACGCTGCCACTTCACATACCTTCACATTTCCTTTTAAGTCTTCACTTTTGCACATAAGAGGGGGTTCACCTGAACCTTTCCAACTACTTTTACAGACACTTTGAACCTTAGGGAAATTAGAGAAAATACCTCTGCAACCTACAACCCACTTTCTCCAATTTCCCCTTTTTGGACAATTAATTGTGCACTACCTGTGCACTTTGACACCTGCACTTTAGCACTTTGACTTTGCATCTGTTGACTTTGACTTTGACCAGTTTGACTTTGATCTATTGTCTTTGACTGATATGACATTTATGGGCTCAACACGAGTACATAATAGTGGCAACAGACTATCTAATTAAATGGGTATAAGCAAAAGCAACAAGGAAGAATGATGCTCAAACCACAACAAAGTTTCTCTTCGAGAATGTCTTTACTCACTTTGGACTGCCTATAGAGATAGTGAGTGATAGAGGGACCCACTTCATCAACGAAGTAACAGAATCCTTGACGAACGAATTCCTAGTAATTTATAAAAAATCTGCTCCTTATCACCCTCAAGCCAATGGTCAAGCAGAGAGTTCCAATAAAGTGTTATGCACTGTGTGGACGAAGATAGTCAACAATGGAAGGTCAGATTGGGACAAGCAATTGCATCATGCAATTTGGGCCTTCCATGTGGCTTACAAGACAACCATTGGAACTACTACGTTTAACCTAGTTTATGGACAAAATGCAATTTTACCAATTGACTTTTTGGTACCTACTCTACATGTAGCACAACAGTAACTAATGAAGCCTGGGGAAAATGCAATGTGTTAACGGCTGATAACCAGAAACTCCAAAATCAACCCAAGGAACTACAAAGTAATTATGAAGTAGGTGAAGCTGAGAGAGTGCAGATGACAGCCATAAGTAAACTGCTCAAATCACAAATCAAGGTGTACATGGACGAAGCTGACAATTTAAGGGGCAGAAATAAAGAACTCATGACCGCCATCCTATGCAATCAATCCATAGAATCACAAGAAGTGACAACAAATGACACTAAAGCATTGGAAGCACAAATTGCAAAGTAGGAAGATCAGATGAAACAAGAGAAAATCCTACGAGACGAATGGGAGAAGTACATCTATGACACGAATGAACTTAGGAAAAGTTGGAAGTTGGCAGAAAACAAACTCCTTGAACAATGTAACGAAGATGCGGATCAGATGGCCGCGATAGGAAAAGAACTTCTGAAGAACAAAGAAGCCATCATGAAAGCGGTCGATGAGATCAAAGAAAAAGATGAAATCATTGACAAGTTAAAGGCTTAATTAGCACAACAAGATACAGGGGGGACACCAGTAGTTTCAAGCTCCCAAGCAGCTACTGTGGAGACTGAGGTACGTCCTCTTTCTCCCCCCATGTATCATTCACCTATAAGGGAGGAAGTAGAGCCGAGCACTAAAAGACATGATCGGGCTATTGTGTTGGAAATCAATGTACATATGGTCCATTTCCAGCAAATCCAATTTAGGATTTGGCCATTTTCTTTTGTACATTTTAGATAAAAGTCTTTTAGGCTAGATAGATAGAGATTCATGAGAGCTATCTAGTGATATGCTTCATTCTATCATCAGAGGTTAGAATAATGAGAAAACTCAAACCCTAATTTCTACCCTAAAATGGTGAATGCATATTTCTAAGGTTCTAAAAGTACAAAACACAAAAAAAGCTAGGTTATAAGTCAAAGATGGCAAAAGCACTTAAAATTGGGCGACAAAATAATAAAGCAAGTTTTAAATTAGCGAAAAGCTAATTTTTAGCAAACCAAATTAAAAAATTACGATGAACAACGTTTTTAGCAACGAATTGTTTTTTTCACAATTTTTTGGCGATTGCTTTATTTGGAGACTCAAAACTATATAAGAGAGACCTTGGGTACACTTTTGGACAATTCAAGTAGGAGTTGATGCTCACAGTGTCAATTTTGGAGTTCTAAAGCTTTGGAGGCTAAGGAGAGCTGAAGGAGAGGATACTCTCTTGGAGCAAGGAGTCTTCTACAAGTTTGTGGAAGCTATCTTTTGTAAGTTAATCCTATTTTCTGTTTTAGGGTTTTTGAACCCTAATTTCAGAATTAGGGTTTGCTAATTTTCAGATTTGTTGCACTATCTTGAGAGGTTAGGTTCAAACTGTTGCTCATTGGCTTCACACATACTCAGATTATAACAACATAATCTGAATTTTGTATATCATCATCTTCTTGTCTATTCTTCCATTTAGTGAGTGCACCATCATATGGATGAGTAGTACTCCCATTTTGTAATTCAACCATCTATATTAGTGAGTAAGCAATTTGCTTACATTACTTACTCTTGTCTCAAAATCTCTTTCTATCTGTCACTTATCATTTTCTTTAATTAAGTGTGTATGCTCAAAGGTTTTTAGTATTGGAAGATCCTGGGGCCCCAAATTCCAACATATTGCAGAACTAAGCCGATATGAGAGGGCACTACTGGTGTCTCAGCTTACTGCATAGTTTGAAGATCAACTGGTAAATGTCATGAAAGAGGAAAACATTGAAAACAAAATCATGGAGCAAAGTTTGAAGCCGTTTAATATACATTATGGATTGCTCAAAGAGGAGACACAACAATATATCAAGAAAACTACCAATAAAGAACTTGATCATGATCTGTAGTTTAACCTACAAACATTTACACATACACAAGAAGAGTTTGAAAAGGTAGATCCTGTGTGGAGGTGCAGATTTTTGGAGAAGAATCCAACATTAAAGGTACACTGGGAGTCAGCACCATACATGTGTTGGAAAACAATGTCCCAATTGGTTCAATTGACCACAGTTTATAGGATGGATTGTTATGCTTTCTAGCTCTTATAGAAGCAAACGCGCTGGGCGCTGTGGCTATAACAAGTCACTCTCAAAGCCAAGATCTGAGGTCGAATCCCGCCGTAGGCTATGAGCGCTAAAACGCAAAAATGTGTTTTAAGCTTTATGCTTTTGATAAATCAATGAACGTGCAATAGGATTTTTTTTTTCAAAGTGACGATCGCGATAGTGTTATGTTCCCTAACGATTGAAGTGCTTTATTATTGCTTTTCAAGATAGAAGCTCTACTATATAAGAGACTATTTGGGATCACTTGAATCATCCTTCACCTAGTATTCAACACAAGCTTGGAGCTTGGACCTCAATAGACGTGGTGTTTCGTCTAGCACATGGGGCAGCCATGGTGCTAACTTGAAGCATGTTGAGGAGCAGCTATGGAGTTCTTCTTAATGATTCTTCTTGGAGAAGATGAAGGGTGTGCTCACACTCTAGCACATGGAGAGGAGGTTATCTCTTGTTCATGGCAAGAAGACTTGGTCATTAGCAGCTTGATGGTGAGGATCGTCCATCTACATGTTGTAGTTGAAGATTATCTTCTACATGAAGATTTCAGGCTACGTCAAAGACATTGGATGGTGTTTAGCATAAGATTTACATCTTATGTTAAGTATTCAGGTACATATTCTCTTTATGCACATAGGTACAACTTGAATTTTATGGAGGCAATAACATTCATATCAGGAGGAGTCCTATTCGGCATAAGTACAAGAGAATCAGTACGTATATGCTTTATGCATATTTGGATGAGGTGTTTGAGAAGGTGTGTTCACATGAGTTTGAGGATTTCCGGCAGCAAACTTGTTAGCATTCTTTGCTACTTTTTAAGTATGTGATCTTTTCACACACGTATTTGACTTAGGGTCTTCCATAGCCTAAGGTTAGATGAGGGTTTGTTGATTATCAGTTTCACACTGATCCTTCCTCTTTCAGTCACTCATATTCACTCTTCTATAACCTATAAGGTCACACATCTCATGTATATTCAGATTACTGCCCATACATCTCAATATGTTTGTTAAATTTGTACATTCACTCATTCATCTATTTCTCATCACGTAGAGTGGTTGAGAGTTTTTCTCCCACATTGTACATTGAACATTGGTATATATGATACTATGAGTAAGCGATGGCTTACGTAACACCTTACACATGTCGTCTATTCTTTCTCTATCTTTGTCTCATCATTTGTATGATTAAGTGTGGTATGTTCATGTTTTGTCAATATTGAAGAATGCTGGAATTAATGTTGTATATGCTGGACCTATGGAACCATGGACCTGTGATATGAGCCAAGGGCCTACCTCACTTCCAACAACGTGCTCCAAGTGAATCCATCTTTTTGCCCAATACTTTGAAGACACACTTGGATGCAATTTTGGGAGGCATAGTGCTAAGGTACAGTAAATACTCAATGGCTAAATTACCCACTAGTACCTAGTCTACCATGCAACTACTTACTGACAGAAGAATACATGGTGTGGACTATAGAATTTTGGTTATCCAAATATGCAACCGTACCAGATTTAGCCATCAAAATGACAAATAAAATATTGAGTATGGTACTTATAGTTCTGAAGTATACATTTTTGAATTTTATCGACATTAACTAGGGTGCAGATGCCCTCATTTTTTATTTGTCCACTACCCCTAGTCGACTAACCATTATGGCAATATACTCGTGGCTGACGTTTCTATGGAGTCCATACATGCAGACCTTTGAAGAAGCTTTCTTTACAGGCTTTTTTGAAATGGACTCCAAAATTTTTGAAAAAATATCTTCCAATTTAAATGCAAGACTGGTGGTCTACGAGCTCAGCTTTTTTGCAGACCATAGGCAAGCACCAGATGATGGAGTTAAGTCAACACACTGGGAAGAGCTGATGATATGTGAAGCAAATTCAATTAACGATAGAGAGCAAAAAGTAGTACAAAATTATGCATGTTGCCACAAAAAGCCTATCGGGGATGACATAGTTCAAGAGGAGGGACATGTGGAGAGAGAATCGAGCAGAAAGAGAAGAAGAAGAAGATCAAAGAATAAAACAACTCAGTAAGAAAGAACCACCTCTGCCCAAAGCCCCGTAGGGGCATGCATCAGGCTATAACACCAAAGGACTAGGTCCCAAAGAGTGGAAACAAAGATTTATAACAATTTGGACCATTCAAGGGGAGATTGCACAATGCTTCCTCATCCACCAGGTGTGTGCAATGGAAAGAAATAGACGGGCTAAAAATAATGCATTGGATCCCAAAGGATGTAAAAGAAGATTTAAGAACAGGGCCTTTGAAATGAATGCCTGACTAAAAGGGATGCAAGGACGACCAAGTGATGCATGTGGTGGAAAGAAGTAAATAGGCTGGAGAAATACAAGAGGGTCATATGTATGAGAACAAACACATATCCGAAGACCAAAAGTTAGAAAGGGGAGAGGTTGAAAAGTTGAAAATTGTGACTAAGAATATCACATTCTTATTCACTGGATGCGTGCATAGCAGCCCGAATTAACACAGCAAGCGAAGACATGAAGCAAAGCTTGTCAAGGGAAGAGCAAGAGAACCAGCAAGCTTCAAGAGTTTTCGTTGCCGAGAGGGCGCATGGCTGATCGCGACAAGAATAAGGTGAAGCTTCACGCAGCTCTGTGGACCGTTGAAGTTTCACGCTGAAGGACGAATGTCGCAGGTTTACTGTAGGCAAGACGTTCTTCCGAGTGAAGCATGCTGGTAGCTGAAGAAATAACATAGCAGGAAATTCAAGTTAGAGCTCCATTGTCGTTGTTCGGTGGGTTTCTTCTCTTCGAGAGGTATCGACCAGTGGTAGCAGCGACAGAGGTCTGAGGCGTCACTGCATCGACGTCAGAGGTACCGGTTCTTCGCGACACTCTCTTGAGGCTCGCGACACTCTGAAGTGTCTATCGCGACACTCGTAGGCTCGCGACACTCAAGCGAGCCTTTCGCGACACTCGTAGGCTCGCGACACTGAGGTGTGCCTATCGCGACACACGGAGATGCCTTTTCTTCTGAGTTTATCGCGACACTGAAGTGGGTCTATCGCGACACACGGAGATGCCTTTCCTTCTGAGTCTATCGCGACACTCTCTGAAATTTGAATCAATTTAAGAAGAAAAAAAGTAAAATTTTTCGGGCGTGGTCTCTTTATCGCGGCCGAGCGTGGCTTGTCTATCGCGGATTCGGGGTCGAGGAGCTAAGGTCACGGGCGTTACGGGCTCTCTCTCGTCGTGACGCGCATTTCAGGCATCTTCAATTGTGTGTTTATCGCAGGCTTTACAGAGAACCTATGGTGGGTTTTTCTGCCACGTGGTAGCTTAACTATATACGTGCTCTCTGTTTCATTTGGATATTCGATTTTTAAGCTCCTACTATCTAAAACAAGTCCTTTGCGAGTTCTCTTTGAAATACCCACTGCGGGAGGCCAAGATAATCTATGGTTTGACCTCTCCTAGTTTTCCCTCAAGTGGAGTTGAAGTCTTTAAAAGCAAAAGTAAATTCAAGGAGCAAAAGCAAGAGATAATATCAATCGGAGTGTCCCTCTTTGTCATGGATTTGGCGACCCCCTCTCTTGTGAGAAGTAACTTGGCCCCTCCTCCCGGGGAGACCGATAACCTGGCCTCTTTGTTGGAGGGGGGTTCTTGTGCCGCCCTAGGGGCCTTCGAGAGTGCTGAACCCCCCTTGGTCTCCCTCAATAGATCTGCAATTTTGTCAACTCAGGAGGAGCTCAAGAAAGTTTGCCTCGTCGGCCAAATGTTCGGCCCTAAGCCCCCGCTCGAAACTGTGCGACAGTGGCTTCGCAACGAGTGGTTCCCCCGCGGGCTAGTTGTTTGTAAGTGTCAGTTCTTACCGGCAAGCCACTTGCTGCTAGTCTTTGAAAATGAAGATATGGCGTTTCGAGCCCTTAGTGTCGGAACTTGGCAACTCGACCGGGCGACCCTGTGCCTATTCAGATGGTCCCCTGATTTTACTCCCGACAAATCGAAATCGCTTCGGTACCCTCTCTGGGTTGAGCTCCCTAACCTGCCATACTTCTTGTACAACTTCGTGTGGGACATCGTTTCTCCTATCGGCAAGCCGTTGGCCTCACGCGAGGACATTGGTGGTCTCATTTATGAAGGTGCAAGGCACTCGTTCAACGCTCGGTGGCACCCTCAAATCTGTGTCGAGGCTGACCTCAGTATGCCACTTCCATCGAAGATCAAACTGGACTTGGGCGAAGGGGATGTATGGGAGCAAGACATCAGTTACAAAAACCTTCCCAACGCGTGCTTTCGTTGTGGCCAACAAGGTCACATGATCAAAGATTGCCCTTTGAGACGAAAAAGCAAGCGAAATCAAGAAGCCCCCAAAAATGCTCAAGATAGCAATGGAGCATTGAATCACTCGACGAAAGTAGAGGAATTCAAGGGTCCCCTTAATCCAGAAGCTGATGCAGACGGGTTCATCGAAGTCAGAAGAAGAAGGAAAAGAAGCCCTAGGGCAACCTCTGAGCGAAACAACATGTCAGTTACCCCCTCCAGCAACTTGTATTGCAATCTGGAAAAGGAAATCAATGAGTTTGACTACCCAAGTGGGAACCAACTTGAGGTGGACACGGACGTCAAAGGCCTAGAGATCCCTGACAGTAAAGAAACCTTGCAGGAGGGTTACACTACAAGCAAAGAAGACGGCTTTACTACTAGCAATGAAAATAACATGGATAGTGAAAGCTCCATCATCGGATCGACTATTCCGGAAACGGAGCTGAAAACGGTGCCCAGTTCTTCCCAGCAGGAGGCATCCCACAAAGGAAAACAACCTATGGAGTTACCGTGGAAAAGCCCCCACAAGAACCTAATGCTAACTCAGGATCTGATCCGAGCGAAAAAGAAAGATGAATCCAAGAAAAGAAAGGACAAAGCCCCCTCCCGCAAAGAGGGCTCACTACGACAATGATCATCATCTCCTTAAATGCTAGAGGGCTAACCGACCCCTCAAGAGCGATCATCATTGGTCAATGGCTCCGCAACATTAGCCTAAACCCAGATTTTATATGTATTCAAGAGATTAAAATTGACGGAGAAGACCTCCAGAAACGGTTTAGACATGTCTCCTCGACCCATGTTTGGATTTCAACGGCGCATCAGAGGGGGTCCGGTGGAACGGTAATCGGTATTAATCAACTCTGGTTTGAAAAGCTTGAGAACTCCATTGAAGATGAATGCCATCGATGGATTGCTGTTTCTTTCGGTGCTCCCTTTTGTTTTACTTTAGTCTCTTTGTATGCCCCTAATGGGGAGTTAGAGAGACTTAACACTTGGGCCTCCTTGGACTCGCTCCCCCACAACGTGCTTATTTGTGGTGACTTCAACATGGTAGAGGACCCTATGGACAGATGGATGGGCAAGGGTAGGGTCATCGATAGTCGGGAGAAAGAAACGTGGGACAAAACCAAACTACACTTGGATTTGGTCGAATTCAAAGACTCAAATGGCTTTTCTTGGTCAAATCTCCAAGCAGGCGAGGACCTGAGGAAAGCTAGACTTGATAGATGCTACATTTCTCAGAGTTTTACTCATTAGTGGGGCCACCCTTCCCTCTTGCAACGCATCGACCTCACCATCTCTGATCACTACCCGATCGTCATCACTTTTCAACCCCCCACCAAGATCCGTAAGGCTCCGTGGTTCCATGCCAGTGTGCCCTCCTTCTCTCTCCCCTCCGTCCATCAAGAAATTTCTGATGTGTGGAAGGAGGCATTCGCCTCTGGCTTGTCCCCAGCCAAGTGTTGGAGAAGTATGGTCGATAAGTCACGACAGATCATGATTAGATCCAGGAAGATGCTAGAGACTGTGCGGCGGGCTCATAGAGAAGCTCTATATCATAGACTCTGGCGGCTCGAGGAGGAAGTGAACAAAGAAAAATCTCAAGCCCAGAAAGGACTTTGAAAAATCAGAGCGCTGCTGAGATACGAGGAAGAGATACAAAGGAAAAATTTGCAAATTTTCTTCAAGGAGTGGTGGGCTGGCAAAGCCGACAAACCCACCAAAGAGATGTGCCGTATCCTCAAAAGGAAACACAACAGAGAATCGATCCCCTTATTGCTAGACGCAAATGGCAATGTATGCAATACGGAAGAAGATAATTTTGGGATCATTGAAGGGCACTTCACGAGACTCCTGGGGACCTCAAACCCCCTCTCCCACCATAGAAGGGACTGTATGGCAGCCATATCTAGGGTTTCCCCCCACAGGATACCACTCAACCTTCACTCTCTGCTTCATGCCTCTATCTCTGAAGCCGAAATCATTGAGGTCATTGATGCCCTCCCTTCAGGTAAAAGCCCGGGACCCGACGGGCTCACTAATGAGTTTTTTAAATCCTTCAAGTTGGTGGTTGCCACCCCTCTTAGTTTGGTTTGGCAAGAGGCACTCAAGTTTGGCGCGCTTCCTTCTTGTCTCAACAATGGCATTATCAAGTTAGTACACAAAAAAGGGGAAAAGAACAGAATTGAGAACTGGCGTCCCATTACAATGCTCCAAACAGGATACAAGATCATCGCCAAAGTCATTGCCAACAAAATCTCTTGCCACTTGAGAGCGTGGTTAAGCGAGGACCAAAAAGGCTTCATCAAAGGCTTTTTGGAAACCATTATAGATATCTGGCAAGGTCTTGAATTTGCAAATGAGTCTAAACAAGAAGTAGTTTTCCTCAAGATCGAATTTGATAAAGCCTACGACAGGCTAGAATGGGACTATATTTTACAGTCGCTACAAGATCTTGGATGTAGTCAGAAATTCACCAAGATGATCGCGACCCTTCTCGGAAACGCATCGACCCAAATTAACATTAATGGAAAGCTTTCAAAGGTGATCAAACTTAGAAGATCTATCAGACAAGGGTGTCCTTTGGCTCCCCTTCTCTTTGCCATTGCCACGGAAGGGCTTAGCAGGCTGGTGGAGCATCAGGTGGAAGCTGGTAACATTAAAGGCCTTCGTTTGCCGCATGACCACAGTCAGATCATCATGATACTTTTTGCCGATGATATGAACGCTTTTGTGCACAATGATAGTACCAGCCTAGAGACGTTTTGGAAGTGTCTTGCTACTTTTTGTGAAGCCTCTGGATCCATAATCAACCACTCTAAGACCGCCTTTAGAGCTATTGGTGGGTCACAGCCCGACCTTCTCATTGATCATGGCTGTCAAATCATTCCGCAGGGCCAAATTTTTCGGCTTCTTGGGATTCCCTTGGGGTTTGGCGTCTCTATGGAACAGCGGTGGAATTGGGTGCTTGCCAAACTCGAAAACAAGCTTAACTATTGGAGAGGTATGCAAATCAATCTTGCAGGTTGTGCTATGGTTATCAACACGTTCCTCTTATCATCTACCATTTATTTCCTTTCTTGTTGGAGACCGAAAGAGCATGATCTGTCCAAACTGGATAGTATTTGTAGAAACTTCCTTTGGACGGGCGACCACAATAGGAGGGGGGTGCCTAAAATCAAATGGTCCATCTGCACCAGCCATAGAGATAGTGGGGGACTTGGTATCTTGGACATTGGGTGCATAGCTAACAAATTGTCGGCCAAATGGATGATTAAGGCTTGGTGCAACGGGGAGGCCTCGTGGGCCAAGCTGATCTTCAGAAACAAGAATGAGTTGGCGCTCATGGGTCTCCCAAATTGGAAGAATCTTGACATCTTGACCTTGCTGTTTTCCCCGATCCCCGTCTTCCCGAAAGGCTCTAATCTGGTGTGCTCCCTTTGGAAGAGTTGGAATAAAGTCAAAAGCTTCACAAGAATAAGTGAAGACTGGAAGTGGGCTGCCGGTATCAGACAAAACGACTCTATCTGGTTTCCGATCCATGGCATCCGGAGTGTGGAATCTTGGAACATTCAAAATGCCAAGAATCTATGGAACGAAGGCTTCAAAAAATGGAAACATCTCTGGAAACAAGACACCAACCGCTGGATCAACTTTGAGGATATTGACCCTAGCATCAACATTTCGCATGAAGAATGGAACACTTTGCAAAGCAGATGTCTCGCCTGGGACCGACACAAAGTTCGCCTTCTCATGGGACACGACATGTCGAGCTCGCTTGGGCTCAAATGGCACAATGGGAATAGCCTATCAAAAATCCCAAACATCAAAGAAACGATCGACTATCAGGTTAACCTCAACAAAAAGTGGTGCCTGTCATGGACGCGGCTTCGGTGGGACATGAAGTTCATGGCTATCTGGCACCCCCTCATAGAAATCAAAAAGTCTATCCTCTTATGGCAAATTTTTCATCAAGGAATCTGGACCAACCTTAAGGCTAGCAAAATTTGTGGGATCCCTCCCTGGTGCAAACGCTGCTACCGGTCTATCGAAGATGTTTCACACATCTTCTTTACCTGCCCCAACTCCAACAGACTCTGGCAGGTGGTTTGAAAGAGAATTAGACTTCAAAAACGTCTCAGTTGGCAGCAAGCCCTGCTGGGAGAAGCGATCGGCTGCTCCGCGACTCTCTGGAACGCCATCAGAGGGGAGGTCCTATGGAAAATATGGCGGGAAAGATGTGCTTTCAACTTCGGTGACTCCCCCAAGGAGTGGTCAATTGAGAAATCACTGTTCCTCCTTGGCAAAAGGATTGTCAACTGTAAACCCCCCCCCCCCCCCCCCCTTTAGGCATCATCAAGTACTCCTTTTGATCGATAACAAGCTTAAACCCAAGTGGGCCCCACATGAGGGTGATGAGAGGGTAATTAACCTTCTTTGTAATGTCATCTAAGCTCTGTAAAAGCTTCCCCTGCTTTGTGGGATTTGGGGGGTCCCGTGGGCACTAGTCCCCTTCTCTTGTACTTTTCTTTATTTAATTCAAGTCCGGGAGAGTAGGCTAATGCCGAACTTCCTTTATATTAAAAAAAAAAGCTTGTCAAGGGACGATAGAGGCAAAGAGGGGGAGAGTGTTTCAGAGTAAAAGAGCACAAAGGAGGAGCCCTCAAAATTTTCAAATTATGGGCATGATTTTTTCTTCTTCAAATTCCTATAAAAATCCCTTGAAGCTATGTAAATGCACTAGAGGAGTCCTCTAGATGCATAAGCCCAAATTAATGTAACATAACTCTTGTAAAATAGTAGGAAATTAGAGTTAGTCAATAAAAGTGCCGGTCTCTTGTGTGAAAGGACCATTTTTAGGGCACATGTATATAAGTCACTTTGTGACTCTTATAAAGGAACTTTTTGCCATTGTGAAAGCTGAAAAAGAAATTCGAATTTGCTTCTTTCCTATTGATTTCCTCCTTCTCCATGATCTTTTGTGTGTGTGTGTGTGTGTGTGTGTGTGTAATGCTTGAAATGTGTGTGTAGGACTATGGTCTACCCCTTCCCATCGCTTTTGAATTGCTGTAGTGTGTGTGTGTGTGTGAGCCATCACAAGTTGTGGTGCGAGTGTTCGTGTTTCTCAACATTCACTATATTGCTCATAACTTGAAGCTCGTTTGTGACATTCGGCTAAAAATACCACCAATAGATGCGTCTTGTGGAGAGCTTCAAAAATAAGCTGCTATTGACCATACTCGGATTTTGGACCTGAGAGAAAAGTTCAAATTTATGCTTACTGCTATAAATGGTATCGCGACATGCATTTTCAAAGGATTAGTGAGTTGGAGAGGTAGTTGAGTCCATTCACTTTCATTGTAGCTTAAATACTTCACTAACATTCATTTGTGCACACGTCTTCATACACTTGGTTCTTGTGGTTCCTCGGATCGATAATTAAACGTGTATTGATCCACCACTATATGCACTTGTGGGGCAATTGAGGTTTAGTCTCATCGACACAAGTCCTTAAGACTTCACAACTTAGGTACACACACATGGTCTTGGTAGATGAATTTCTCTTTCTTAAAGCAACCCAAGCAAGTTGATAAACACCCTTGGTATTGGGAAAATATGGAAGTGAACACACTCAAAAGACAAGAAAAAAGGCACTTGTAGCATTATGATGAACTAGAGAGATGAGTCTCTTTTACCTCCCAACCATGTGCATCTATATTTAGCTGCTCTAATCAACAAGGACCACAAATGTAACTAGAATCCACAAGTGCATGTGCGATCTCTACCATTCCTTTAATCTCGTCTACTAGATTATTCTAGTGGTTGATGTGATCTCGACCACTGCTTTGCTCAAACAACAAGCTTTCATTATGCATGAGGTGCACATGATCTTCATCAAACTCATCATTGGAATGATGCCACATATACTCTTTGTAGAGTTTTATTTGCATTCATTTATTGTATTGACAGTTTGATCATAGGATCATCCTCTTATGTAAGTTTCAAACTATTTAACTTTGTAAAAGGGAAAAGTAAAAGGCCTAGAAGCCACAAGTTAGAAGTGGTTGGGATTGATTCTCAATCAATCAATCAAAAGGTAGATATGATTTCAAATTTTTCTTTTCCTAGATTGTAGGAAAAGATGCCAAACAATCTAAACTAACAAATCCGCTTAAATTTGAATTAAAATTGAAGGGCTTGGTCATGTACTCAAGAGTCTATATAAAGACTCCACAATATTTGTACACTAAGTAGAATGATGATTTCAAGCAATACATAAACTTCTTGTTCATTGCTTGGTGCCACTTCAGTTTACTGCTCCTTCTTCCTCAGATTCAGTCAACTTGCAGAGAGTATTGCTCTCTCTATTAAGCTCCAAATGAAGTGTTTAGGCACTCATTGGAAAGTTAATACTTTCCAATTTATGCCTACAAATTGTCAAGTCAGATTGTTCATTACACTGAGAGATATTCAAGTTTTTTAGTCTCGAGGTCATTCTCTACAACTCCTTGAAAAATCGGGATGACATCCTATCAGTGTTAAGGTGATTGCTCCATGTATAGTTCATATAAATTAGAGATTTTATGCATTATAGCAAGCCAAACCTATGTATGAAACTCCCATAAGAGGACTTTTTCCAATTGTTACTGTGTTGGCTGCTCCCAATGTTTGAAGTCATAACTTCCATCCATTTTTAGAAGGTTTTTTGTGAGCTTGTCAAGGTGCAAGTTATCTGTTTTGCATCAAAACTAGTTCTTGTTGATGTTTCAAAGTATCTATTGGGTCTTACTGTACTTAACACAATCCTACAAGGTCTAGTTTACATATCCAAATAGATAGGGTTGGTCCTATGCTGGTTTGTTGGACCAACTTCAACACTTGACAACTCTACTCTCCAAGCCTCTCGAAGCTTCTCCAACTTTTCTTTGAGCGGTATCCGAGCAACTTCAAGGTGGGAAATGGCTTTCCATCAATGATCGAGCAGCTTGATAGACATAATTATGCTTCTTGGCAAATCAAAATGGATGCTTATTTGCAAGGAAGAAACCTATATGGGATTGTATCATGTGATGAAGGAATGCCTATTCCAAGATCCAAAGGAGGACCTACTCAAGAGGAAATAGATAGGCTCACACTTTGGTGTGCAAGGGATGCTCAAGCAAGGTCATACATGCTCAAATCTATCTCATCTTTTCTATTACCACATATAAGAGGATGCAAGACATCTCAAGAGACTTGGGATACCCTAGAGACTTTCTTTTGTGCTAGTACAAAGGCAAGGAAGAACCATCTTTGGAATGAGTTCCACCAAATCAAGAAGAGTCCAAAACAAACCATCATCAATTTTGTTACAAAAGTCAAGGAGGTTCCTGATCAATTGGCATCCATTGGAGACCTTATTGAAGAAGAAGGTATCATGAGGCAAATTCTCAATGGGATTAGAGGTGAAAATCAATGATAATCTTTCACCATAACTTATGACCTCATCATGGATGTGCAAACTCTAGACTTCAACATCTATCTTGGGCAACTCTTCAATCAATAGGCCAAAAATAGCATAAAGGAAGGTAACTCCTATCATGGTGATTCAACTAGTTCTCTATATGCAAATAAGAAGGACAAGAAGCTGAAAGGAAAGAAGAAGCAAGAAGATGAAAAAGAGACTTCCCAAGCCAACTTTGCATGCAAGAGCAAGTAAAAAGGGAACAAGAAAGGACCAAAGCATGACAAGACCAAATGCCAGAATGTTCAACCTTGTGCCATTTGTGATAAAACCAACCATACTACTCAAAATTGTTGGCTCAATGGGAAGACCCAGAAAGGAAGTGGAAGAGATGGATATGGCAGCAATAGAGGCACAGGTGGACACAACTTCAATGATAACAATAGAAGCCATAATAGAAGGGACTACAGCAATTATTCAGAAGATCAACAACATGAACAATGATTTCTCTTGATAAGTCTAAGCCACAAGGAAGGTAAAGAAGATGATCATTTATTCTATATAGATTCAGGATGTTCAAATCATGTTGTAGGAAACATTGCTCTTCTATCTGATTTGGAAAGTCCAAAGCATAGACATGAAGTACAAACAGGGGATGACACAAGGCATAGTGTGGAGAAGATTGGTAATGTCAAAGCTTCCAATGGCAGGACAAATATTCTAAGCAAGGTACTTTATGTTCCCACTATTACAAAAAACCTAATAAGTGTAGGCCAAATAGTTGAGAAAGGCTTGCGAGTTAGGATCACCCAACATGGAGCTTTTGTGGAAGATCCATGTCAAGGCTTTGATACATGTCAGATTGGGAGGGCACAAAGACAACCATTCAACCACAAAGGCTACATCCACAATGACATTGAACTTAGTACATATAGATGCATAGGGAACAAGCCAAGAAACTTCATTGCCAGGATCCAGGTATTATGTCTCATTTATTCATAACCATAGTATATGTATTATTCTATACTTTATCAAGAGGAAGAATGAAGTGTTTGATTGGTTCAAAAAGTATCTAGCACGTGGAGAATCATACATGTAGATCACTCAAGAAGCTGAGATTTGATGGAGGAGAATACTTCTCCAAAGAGTTTGATTAGTTCTTGCAGGATAAAGGTATCAAAGGGGAAATGACTACTAGGTAATCTCCTCAATTGAATGGAATTGGAGAGAGGAGAAACAAGACATTGGTTGGATCAGTATGAACAATGCTTAAAGAGAAGAGGTTGCCACATTATCTATGGGCAGAGGCTAGTTCAACTGCTATGTACCTTGTCAATAGACTACCATCCAAATCACTTCAAGGTATGAATCTTTATGAAGCATGGTATGGATGAAAACCTAGTCTTGCACATTGCAAGGTGTTTGGTTGTTTAGCTTATGTTCATGTACCATCACAAATAAGAGGTAAGCTAGATAAAAGGGAAAAAAGGCAATGTTTATTGGATATGGCTAAACTCAGATGGGTTACAGGTTCTATAATCCTTTAACTAAGTAATTCACTACAAGTAGAGATGTTGTGTTTGAAGAACACACGTCTTGGTATGATGAAGATAAACAAAAGGTAACTCTACCATATGATCTTGATTTTGATTCTCACCAATTAGGAAGCAAGCATGATACACAAGTCGAGGATCCAATAAGTGATACAGATAATGACCAAGATGAAAAAGAAAAATATTACAAGTTATGGAAGTCAAGAGGCAAATCAAAGATGCAAGAGTATGGAGAATACTCCAAGCAAGCACCTGGAAGGTCAACAAGGGAGAAAAGACAACCAGAAATGTATGGAAATGATTCCACATTTGTTATGAAGCATTCAATCTACTTCGAAAAGGAATCAATTTCAGAGGAACCCTCAACCTATGAAGAGGCAAAGGGAAACCCTAATTGGGAGAAGGCCATGAAAGAAGAAATAGATGTAGTGAAGGAGATGGACACTTGGGATTTGGTTCCAATGTCATCCAATCAAAAGCTAATTAGCTATAGATGGGTATATAAAGTTAAAAGAAATCAGATGGATCAGTTTGTAGGTACAAGGCAAGATTAGTTGCCAAAGGATGCTCACAAACTCCTAGTACAGACTACGAGAAAACATTATCACTAGTTGCAAAGATCACTATAATTAGAACATTGATTAGTGTAGATGTTGCAAGAAATCGAAGACTCCTCCAACTTGATGTGAAAAATTGATTCTTAAATGGCTGGATAAGTGAAGAGGTATACATGTCACAACCACCAAGTTTTGAAAACCCTAATCATATATCTTATGTTTGCAGACCTAAGAAAGAATTGTATGGATTGAAACAAGCTCCTAGAGCTTGGAATTACAGGTTGGTTTCATACCTTCAGGATCATATATCATAGTGGCAACTGATTATCGGACTAAATAGATAGAGGTGAAAGCTACAAGAAAGAATGATGTGCAGACTACAACGAAGTTTCTCTTCAAGAATGTATTTACGAGATATGGTTTGCCAATAGAATTAGTGCGTGATTGTGGCACCAACTTCTTGAACGAGGTCATTGAACAACTTCTCCAAGAATTCATGGTGGTTCACAAGAAGTCGGTTCCATATTGCCCTTAAGACAATGGCCAGGCCGAAAGCACGAATAAGATAATTTGTAATGTGTTAACAAAATTAGTGAATAATAAACGCTCTAATTGGGACAAATAGCTACACCACGATGTTTGGGCATATCGAGTAGCCTATGAAACGGTACTCCAAGCCACACCCTTTCAGATGGTGTTTGGCCAAAATGTAGTGCTACCATTAGATTTCTTGATACCTACATTGAAAGTAGCACAAGAGCATCAATGGACCAGCCATGAACTTTCATCTAGAATCTTTGATTTGGAAAGCTTAGGTGAAACAAGATTGAGAGCAACAACAGGGGTTTATGCAGCTAAGAAAAGACAAAAGGCATATTTTGATGCCCAGGTGAAAGATAAAGGATTGAAAGAAGGTGACTTAGTCTTGGTGTACACACTAAAAGAACATGCACGAAAGTTGGAGAAGCATGGCTATGGACCTATGATCATCAATAGGATCTCAACAAGTGGAGCAGTCCAATTAGCCACTCTAGAAGCCGACATCCTTCCTAGTTACATCACTGGATGTAGAGTCGAATTGTATGAAGAACCCCTCACTGAGGAAATGCTTAATCGACTCAACACTGCCAAGAAACGTAAGGAAGAGGAAAACACGATTCAAGAAGAAGCACAGGCGCAAGCCTTGAAATGCATTTGACGAATGAAATTGAGAAGGGAGGGTACAGATCAGCCTAGGTCTGATGATTATAAACCTCCAAGATATCACATGGCCATGTGTGAAGCATCATGTATGTTCCCATAGAATAGTTGACCGACAACCATTTGTGACCCTCATGGCAGGACAAGGAAAGCATGCAAAGACTATGAAAGCATTGATTGACACAGTTGTAGCCACTAGTGCTGTCAGACTTTCTTACTCTCAAGAATCACGATTAAGTGTCAATCCTATAGAAGCATATCTCATAGGATTGGGAGGTTTGGAAACACCTTGCATGGGCGAGGTGGAGCTTCCCCTCTACATTCATAATGTTCTTATGATAATGAAGGTACTAATGTGTCAAGATGAGGACGTCACTAAACCTCTTATCTTGGGTCAAGACTATATCTATAATCATGCTGTCAACCTAAACCTAAGAAGTGGACTTCCTCAGGTCTGGGTGAATCAAACCCGCATCACCATTGAGCTAGAAAATCAAGCACTCAAGAATCTAGGAAAGGCACCAACTCCTGGTCCTTCCAGGAATATGCATGAAGATAACAATGTTGTTCTTGTCCAAAACTTTGTGATGATGAGGTTCTCAACAAAGGAGTTAGGGATCTGATGGAACTCCCTTCTTTTCCAAAAGTGATCGAAACAAAGCAACCATAGGAGTACGGGAAGTAAAGAAAGCATACAGTCTATAATCATAATCAATGCAGATTGCAAAGAAAGAGGATTCAAAATGTGAAGCAGATCTGGATACACGAGGGCAAATAGCCTCTTGCTCAAGTGAAAGTACCCCAACAATGCACAACACCATCTATTCAGACAAGGACTATGAAGAAAGAGTATTCTAGGAATCCCGCAAAATGGATCATTTCCATCTGGGTCCTGAAGCGGTCAATGAAGGCTAACCCTAATACTCGACAAATCTGGGTGCCCAAGACCTGCTTACATGCTCAAGTAGCTTCACATAAGCTCACAAGCCCATATCAACACTCACAATCACTCACCTCATACACTTCAGGACACATGTTTGTAATCAATGCCATATGAAATCACACCTAGGTCTGTCTAGAAATGGGTACCCAAAAAGTCCCAAATCCAAGAGGATGCATGCCAACAACATGTAAAAATCATCTCGCTCTAAAGATGTAATTACACAGAAAAGATTTGGAGAATAAAACCTTGTATCAAACCACCCGACCCAAGTGTTTAAGTCCACTCACACTAGAATAGATGCATTTAGAGTACAATGCACATCTAGAGTATGCATCTAGGGAAAACCACTAACCTACTAACCAACACTCACAGTCACACAAAACATCTCACTTACTAACTCGCTAACCACATTGGTAGCATGTTGGTATTATAGAGGGAACACACTATTATCATGTTTTGGATGCAATGCTAATATGATTGTCTTCTTCTAGTAGATAGCATCATAGACTTCAAGCAATATCATCATGGGTGATGTAGCGAGAACTAGCTCTTCAGCAGGGACCAGTCAGAAGGTGCTTGAACTAGAGAGCTTACCAATCATGCTTGAAACGATTGAAAGACCAGAGGAATTACAAGCCATTCAGATCATACCTATACAGGACCCCCCAAGCGGCCATACCATCCTTGTTGCCAAAGCTTCCCATTGGTTTAGTGAAGTCACGGGACTGTTGGGAGAAGGATCATACCTTTGGGAGTCAGAGTTGGACTTCAATGGAAAGCAAGGCAAATACCAAATTTTTCTTTATGAGGGAATTTGAAGAGTTACAAAATGTAGAAGCACTACGCCCTGCATGGGAGAAAGTGTGAAGAGATGGATAGATATGTGCTTGAAGATGAAGTGGTTCTGCAAAATCCTTGCACTACACCAGCCAAATGAACTCCAGGAGTATGTCTTGGGCCCTTTTAGCTTGCCAATGGATGTGTTAGACACCCTATGTACCTTGGAAGATCAATCTCAAAAAAAAAATCAAAATAGATGAGCGGGAATTAATTCAGAGGTGAAAAACTTGCTATTTGATTCATACACCTGTCCAGTGTTTTGAATAATTCTCTGAGCATAGAAGCAATTAGCTTAATTCCTTTTGGGGAACTCTAAGTAACTTAGAGAGCTAACTTTCAAGAGTAATCTCATCAGAAATAGTCAATCACACAATGAGAGTGAAGTTTAACAAGTTATGACATCATCCCGATTTTCATAGGCTGCAATAGTACTTTGACTAGTGAGCAGAAAAATGATCATAACTCAAGATTCAGATATTCGATGATTATGACATTTTGTATCCTAATACTAGATAGTATGTTGAATTCAACAAGATTTGAATCATTCAATTTGATAAAGTACACGTGGAGAATCAGCTCTGACAAGATGACTCATAAAATCGAAAATTGACAGAGGAGTGAATATGAACAGACAAGGTTGACTTCAACTGAACATAACTCAAGATTGAGAACTCCAATAGCAACGACATTTTGTGAGCATATGTTAGACTCTAAAAGAAAACTTTAGCAAGTTAAATCATTGAGAAAGATGCACCACACGGAGAGAAATAATCTCTGCAATCTGACTAAAAAACTTGAGAAGCATAACAGAAGAGTAGACTCACACAACCATGAAAATATGAACTTGTATGATCATAAATATGAATGTATATTGATTGTAGAATACAATGAACTTATAGATACATGTGTGTGCCTTGTATCCACACTTGATATAGCATATATCTCAGTGTATGGACGCCTCTTAAAGTGCGACTAAACTGCCATGTATATATAGAGAGTTTTGGAGCCAAGATTTGAATTTGAATCTTGCTCACCTAAAAGTAGTTTCCTAATTTTTAGAGATTGATTGATTCTTCGACCTCCAAATCAAGAATTCGTGGCTTCTCTCTCTATTCTTATCAAGTGAACTCAACCACTTTGATTCCTCTTACTTTTACATCAAGAAAATGATCAATCAATTACAAGGGTGAGTTCACAAGTGAACTCTTAGATTCCCATACATTGTCTTATCTTACTACTCTTCCTAAAAAATCAAGCCAATACTTAGGCTTGTAATAGATTTGTTCCAACAGCTCCCCCTCAAACCAAGTATGCTTGAGGTCTTCAATCTTCAAGAATAACCTGTAATCCAATCATAGCCTTGAATTTGTAAAGTTTTGTACCATCCAATGCTTTGGTCAAAATATATGCACATTGTTGATGAGTGGACACATATGATATTTGCATCTCTTTGCTTAGAACCTTCTCTCTTACATAGTGATAATGAACTTCAATGTGTTTAGTCCTTGCATGAAAAATAGGGTTAGCAGCTAAATGAATAGAACTCATGTTGTCACCAAAAATAGTTGGAGTTCCAAACTCCAATCCAAGATCTTTGAATAATTTCTTCATCCACATAGCTTCTTGTGTAGCTATGACAAGACCTCTGTATTCAGCTTCAGTAGAAGAGAGAGCAACTATGGATTGCTTCTTGGATGACCATGAAATAAGCTTTGAACCTGCAAAGGTAAGATAACCTGAAGTGCTCCTTCTATCTTCCTTGGAGCCAGCCCAATCTGCATCAAAAAATAGCTTCAACCCTAAATTAGATACATAAGGATAATAAAGTCCTTCATTTATGGTTCCTTTGATGTGTGTTTTCCTTGGTGTGTGCATGAATTGACTTAGCACACTTACACTATAGCATATATCTACCCTTGTCAATGTGGCATAGTTGAGACTACCCACAAGGCTTTGATATGATGTGATGTCCTCTATGAGTTCACCTTCATGTGAGCTCAATTTATTGTCGACCTCCATTGGAGTACCTGCAATTTCACAATCCTCCATTTTGAATTTTGCTAACATATCCTTGATATACTTCCTTTGAGTGAGAAATAAACCATGATCTGTGTAAACAACTTCCAAACCTAGGAAGTAGGTTGAATTCTTCTCTCATCTGATCTTTGATCTTCTTCATGCCATCTGCATCATTTCCTATCAATATAATATCATCTACATATACACATAGGTAGATGACCTCAAAATTACTCTTTTTAATAAAGAGTGAAGGATCTGCCTTGGTTGGTTGAAAGCCTTTGTCCTGCAAGAATGAAACAAGCCTGAAATTCCTAGTTCTTGGGGCTTGCTTGAGACCATACAATGCTTTGTTAAGTTTACACACATAATCAGGATAAATTTGATTCTCAAAACCAGGTGGTTGTGCCATATATACCTCTTCTGTTATCCATCCATTAAGGAATGCATTTTTTACATCCAATTGAGTATCTTCCAATTCTTTGAAGAGGCAATACTAAGCAAAGCCCTAATAGTAGGCATCTTTGCCACAGGAGAGAAGGTCTCCTCATAATCAATTCCCTAAGTTTGTGCAAAGCCTTTAGCTACAAGCCTTGCCTTATACGTGTTTATGGAACCATCAGAATTCTTCTTGAGTTTATAGGCCCATCTTGAGCCTATTACCTTCATAGAGAGAAAACCTTGGTAGAATCGAGAGTGGGGATGTTGTGACTACTCCTAGAGGAAAGTCGGTCATAGCATGTCTCCAAATAAAGTCATCTTTCAGGAAGAAGTTATAAGACCTTTTCTTGAAGAATCTAACGGATTTGTGGACCAGCCTAAGGAAGGTTTCAGTGAACTCAGATTTTTTCCTATGTCTTTCTATTCTCCATCATATTTATTATCTCAAAATTTCTCATAAAGAAGACTAGTGGATTATATCTCATCATATTTGTATCTCTTTCTATCTCATCATCATCATCAAAATCCTCATCAAATTTTGCTCTTGAAAGCATTTCAGCAATAGTATTTAATTTTCGAACTATATAGACAAAAGTTGGATTGATAAACTTTACATATGAAATTCATCTAAGCTTTGCAATATCCAGAGAAGAACAATTACCAACCATATCAATCAAAGGAAGAAAATTAGTCTCCATTATAACATTATCCCTAATGAAATATTCTTTATCAAATTTCAATGTAGACACCAATCCCCATAGTTCTCTCTTAATTTGTGGATATTTTCTCCAAGTGTCATGTGGTATCTTCATGCCAAAGAGAACTGTGTATCTATGCCCCTCATCATCATCTTGACCTATGACCTAGCCTATACCAATAGGACTAGTATCAAGAGTCAAAATAATAGGCTTTTGATCTGAATAATAAACACGCTTTAGAATTTACAAGAAGTTGAGACCATTAGCACAATTTCTAAGATGTGTCATAATGTCAGTGAGGTAAGGAGATTCTTAGGAGCATGTGTTTTCTATCTTATATGGATTCCTCACTTTGCTCATGTTGCGAACGGCCCTTTATATGATCTGCTAAAAAAGAAAAAGAAATTTCTTTGGACAAAAAACTAATCATAAACTCAATCAGCTACTAATTGAAGCCTCAGCCATAATGTCCACACTGATGTCCTACAATGAGAACCTCATTGACTCCAAAACTAAATTTCTCTAGAGAAAATATTAGCCCTATCTCTTCGAATCTTTTAAAAATTCTCTCTCAATCAGAGATACGGTCGCTAACAAATTTTCTACAAGCGCAAGCATCTAAAGGATCATCTTTCACTCTTTTCCCATAACTCTTTATTAGAATATCATCAATAAATGGCATAGTCACTAAAGGTATAAAGTCATGTAGGAGCAGATTCATGACATTCATAATATGAGCTATAGAATTTATTGCTCCATGTGAAAAAGTACACATGCGTACAAGGCCCAATGGAGCCTTCATCATAGTAATTTCTCTGCTTTTAATAGCAAACAGAAATTGCTTATACCCTGAATACATGTCATCCATTGAGTAGATGGAATGCCCAATGAATGCTTCAATAAAATCACCTACTATAGATCCTTTCCCTACATTTCTAATCGGGACTTTGTTCATAGGTTTCAAATCCTTGATAAAATGAATTCTCCCACTCTCTTTTGGTAGTGTGAACCATCTATTCAAATATGGTGCTGAGGATGATTCCAATATTCACATCGATATCTTTTCCTTTAATAGTCTCATCAACTTGGGTAAATGAGCTTTTGGAGTTGAAATAGGTTGAATATTCCATGGAATATGTGGTACTATAAAGATGATCATGGGTGGACCTTCTTTCACATCTACACAACCTATCTCATGTGGTAAAAGAGTGAATGCTTCTCATGTCTCTTGATAACTTCTATAATTTTTTTCTCTTTCCCTTTGTGTAAGAAATGTTCTCTTACCAAACGTAATTTGCTCAATAGTCTTGTCTGTAAAGAGATGCCCTATGAGCTCTCATTTTCTCAACATAGGGTCATTAGAAATTCTCAAATATTTTTCATAACTATCACTTGGTAATGGTTGAGCTATGGGTTTGATTTTCTTATCAACAATCTTGTACTTGGTATATACATTCACTTCATGTTCTTGCAAAAATTCAATCATTAGATCATATTCTTTAATGAAACTGATCATAATGGTTTCATATCTTTCTTTTCTTTGAAGTGCTTGCTCAATGTCTTCTAGAATAGTAGAACTACTTTCAAACTCAATTATGTTCTCAATCTTTTCATGAAGTAACATTAAATGTAAGTTTGTGTAATGCTTTTAATATGTTTTTCTAAATTTGGTTGATATATATATATTTTGCAAATAACGTAATTTAAATGTAGAAGAATATACAAAGCAACTTTGAAAACTATGTACAAAGTCCTGCAAGACATCAAACCATTTTCCACATTTTTCTCGCTCACTAGTGGATCCTTGCAAAAATTTTGATCAAAACACGGCCCATATTCCCTCACTAGTGCACAATCATTGCACTCTCAATCATAAGAGTTTATGGGGTGTTTCCTCATATTTTTCCTATTTCTCTTATGATTCGGATAGAGTGTCATGACTTGCAAGGAATGCAAACATGATCTTGATCGGAGTCTTGCATAAGGAGATCCGTCATGCATAAGCTTCATTTCCATTGACATTTCAGCTATAAAAGGTTTCCCAAGTGTAGCCTTGTATGAACAATTATCCTGGACAAAAAAGTGAAATTCCTCTAAAACTCCCCCAATTGACATAAGTACAAAAGCACAAGCTCCTAGTAGAGCTTTGGAGGCATTGTCTGTGGTCATCATCTACTAGCCATATTCTTTGCCTATTGGCCATCTAAATTTTCCATATAACATCTTAGATATCACATCTAACTTTGACTCACATTCAATCAAGGCCAAAGCTAAATATGAATCTCTATTATTTCCCAATTTCACTTTTACTTACGGCTTTCCTCTTGCCCAAAACTTTCTATTATAATCACTCTCAGATTCTCTTATCTCATCATCAAGTATAATCGGTCCAAGAGAACTCTTGTTCACTTGAGATATTGCAATTCCATCATCTTCATTTTTCAGATGAGTCACTCAGAGCAACAGATTCATTCATTGCATGAGTGATCTCAGGTGCTTCTTCCATCTCTATATCTTTGAATAATGGAAATCTTTCCATCTTAATTAGTTTAATAAAGCTATCTTTGAATTCAGGCTTTACAATTGAGAAGTCCTATTCCAAACACATTGTTACCTGAGTCTTTAGTAAAATATCATTCAAAATCTCCTTTGCATTATTCTTCTTTTCAATTTCTAATATTAGTATAGACTTTGGAGATTTCTTTTTTTTTTCTTCTCATTCTCTTGCATATTATCCATATTTTCAATAGTTTCTTGATTCTTTTCTACTTCTTGTTTTCTTTCCTGATTTTTAATTGGTTGCACGTGTTGCATACTTGAGGAAGCAACTTGAAGATGTATGTATGGCTGAAAATGAGTCAGTGGATGTGTATGTGACACGCATCAAGGACTTGAAAGAGCAATTGGCAAACATAGATGAGATCATTCCGGATGCATCACTCATTTCTACATTGTTGAAAGGATTACCGGAATCTTTTCAAAGCTTTGCTACTACACTCCGTTTGGTTGCAAAAGGAAATCCAAATATGTATGCATTTGATGAGGTTGTGTCTCTTCTTTTGCAAGAAGAGCAATCTAGAGTGAATAGGAGTGGTTTGATTGAGGGAACGCAAGCACTTGCTATCTCACAAAAGGGGAAAAGCAAGTATGGTTCAGCTTTGGGTTCATCAAAACCAAAGCCTCAAGCTTCCTCTTCCACTCATTCCTCTAATGATGCCAATTTGCAAAAGAAGAAGAGATGCAAATATAGCAGGAAGGCTGGTCATACTATTGATGAGTGTAGAAAGCTTGCTAAACGCAATGAAAAGAAGAAGGAATCGGGCATGTCTATTGCTGAAAATTCAGCAAATGCAAAGAATGATGAAGCTAACATGGCTCAAGATTTTTGGGCATGTGTTGTTACATGTCATTATGATGCTTCTTTACATTCTAAATGTATGGTTGTGCGTGAGGCTGATTCGGATTGGTTCTTTGATAGTGGTGCTTCAAAGCACATAACATCATGCAAAAGATTTTTTGCCTCTTTGAAAGATGCACCGAAAGGAGGACATGTGGTGTGTGCAAACAATGTCTCTTATCCTATCATTGGAGTAGGAGAAATTGAGCTTACGGCTACAAATGGAGGTGTGATTCTCTTGAAAAATGCATTGTATGTGCCCGGTAAAAGAACTTAATTTCAGTTCCGTTGATTGCCAAAGATGGACTTCATATACACTTTGTTGATGATAAGTGTATGGTTCATGATTTCAGCAATGGCGATGTTATCGTGATGTTTGGTACATTATGTAATGGTTTGTATCGCATGGATACATACAAAAGGGCTGCCTCGAATGCCTTAGTTGCTCATACTTCTTCCATGGTTGAAATGGAGCTTTGACATGCTCGTTTTGGTCACTTGAACTTCAATAGTTTGCTCTACTTGCAAAAGAAGGACATGGTTATTGGCTTGCCTACACTTGAGTTCATTGAAAAGCATGCATGTGAAGGTTGCATTCTTGGAAAAATGCATCGTGCTTCTTTTCCAAAAGATAGTCACACACACACTACAAGAAAATTGCAACTTGTTCATAGTGATGTATGTGGTCCGGTCAAGACTCCATCTTTTGGGAAGCATGTATATTTTGTTACCTTCATTGATGATGCTACTCGCCATACATGGGTGTATCCTATGAAAGCAAAGAATGAGGTATTTTCTTGCTTCAAAGCATTTTTAGCTATGGCTGAAAATTTTTCTTCACAAAAGCTTTTGACTCTATGCACGGATCTTGGTGGTGAGTACATGTCACATGAGTTTAATGCTTTTCTTCGTGAAAGAGGTATTTCACACCAATGTACGGTGCCATATACACCTCAACAAAATGGTGTTGCCGAGCGTAAAAATAGAACTCTACTTGAAATGGCACGATGTATGGTTAAAGGAAAGCATCTTCCTCATAAGTTTTGGATGGAAGCGGTCATGTGTGCAAATTATGTGTTGAATCGTTGCCCTACAAAAGCATTGAGAGTCATCACTCCTTATGAGGTTTGGAATGGTCATAAGCCTATAGTTAGTCATATGCGTGTGTTTGGTTGTTTGGCATATGCTCTTGTGCCATCACAACAACATCACAAACTTGATGACAAGGCAAAGAAATGTATATTTGTTGGTTATAGTGCTGAAAGTAAGGGATATCAGTTGTACCATCCATTGACGAACACAATTATTGTGAGTCGAGATGTGGTATTTGCTGAAAATTCATTTTTCCCTCTACTTGAATGCAAAAAACTACCAACAGTTAGCTCACAAGATGTGTTCGATACACTCATGCCTTTGTTCCAAAATGGTGCGCTTGACTATGGCCATGTAGACCAGCCAACTGAGGTTCAAAGGGCTAAAAAATTCCAGCCAAATAGGGCTGAAAATGCAGATAATTTCCAGCCAAACATGGCTGAAAAAATTCAGCCAAAAATTGTCAAAACTGTTGGAAATTTCCAAACCACATATAGCTGAACATTTGCATCAAAATATGGCTGAAACTGAGCATGAAATTCAGCCCACGCATGATGTACATATTGAAGATGTTTTACATAATGAACGCATGTCTACCAAGAGTGCACAATCTATGCCAAAGTGGCTGAAACAAACTTTGCAGGACAGCAAATTGAGTGCACCTTTACTTGGTAGAACAAGATCAAGCTCTCACCATGCATCAAGTAATTTTGTGGATTATTCTCTTATTGCTACAGCATGTAATGAATAGCCACTTTCTTTTGAAGATGCATGTGAGGATCCACAATGGATGAGTGCTATGCAATTAGAAATGGATTCCATACATAGGCATGGTACTTGGGAGTTATGTGAATTGCCAAAAGGAAAGAATGCTATTGGTACAAAGTGGATTTACAAGATTAAGAGAAAATCTGATGGTAGCATTGATCGCTACAAAGCTAGATTGGTTGCCAAAGGATATGCGCGACAATATGGCATTGACTATGAGGAAACTTTTGCACCTACTTCACGCATGACTACCATTCGTACCGTGGTTGCATTGGCTGCCCATCGAGGTTGGAAAGTGCATCAATTGGACATAAAAACAGCCTTCTTGAATGGAGATTTGCAAGAAGAGGTCTATGTGTGTGTATGTGTATGCATGTATGTATGCATATGTGTGTGTATGTGTGTGTATGCATTATGTATGTGTATGTATGCATGTGCATTATGTATGCATATGCATTATGTATGTGTATGTATGCATATGCATTATGTATGCATATGTGTGTGTATGCATGTAAGTATGTATGTATGTACGCATATGCATATGCATTATGTATGCATATGTATGCATGTATGTGTATGTGTGTGCATGTCTCTCTATGTGTGTGTTTATTCATATATGTGTGTGTATGTGTGTGTGTATGTGTGTGTATGTGTGTGTGTATGTGTGTGTATGTGTGTGTGTATGTGTGTGTGTGTATGTGTGTGTATGTGTGTATGTGTGTGTATATGTATGTGTATATGTGTGTGCATGTGTATGCATTATGTGTGCATGTGTGTATGCAACATTATGTGTGTATGTGTGTATATGTGTGTGTATTTGTGTGTATGTGTGTGTGTGTCTATGCGTATGTGTGTGTGTGTGTCTATGTGTGTATATGTGTGTGTGTCTATGCGTATGTGTGTGTGTGTCTATGTGTGTATATGTGTGTGTGTATGCATATGTATGTGTGTGTAAGTGTGTGTGTGTGTGTGCATACCTTGCTTCAACGAGATGCATCTCTCTCTCTCTCTCTCTCTCTCTCTCTCTCTCTCTCTCTCTCTCTCTCTCTCTCTCTCTCTCTCTCTCTCTCTCTCTCTCTCTCTCTCTCTCGCGTTCAAATCCCGGCACAAATGTGCCGGGAGAAATCGATTTTTATTTTTTTTTACATTCCATAGTGTCGCATATGCGACGCTCTCCACTTTGCCAACATCGCAAATAACGTCGCTAGTTAGCGACGGTATTTGCGACGCATTAATTTAGCATCGCATAAGCGATGCAAGCATCGCTTATGCGATGAATGCCCAAAAAAAAATCCGAAAACAGCACCATCGCTTATGCGACGCTAGCGTCGCGTAAGCGACGATGCTCGTTTTTTTTTCAATTCGCGGGCATCGATACGCCCCCTATTTCTTGTAGTGCCTTCTTTGCTAGCTAGAAGAGGTCTTGCCCGGTTGACAAGATTTTCGTGGTTTGGGATTGTGACATATCAAAAATTTTTCTCTTGAAAGCAACTCTAATAGTTTGCTTGCCTTAAAATCATGATGAATAACATGAGGATTTGAATCCTCATGAAGATAAGCTAACCCTCAAGTAGCATGGAGAGATATTTTTATGTGTGTTTTCTAGTCCAATGCATGAAGACAAGGCTCCACACTCCCATTTGGAATTAGCTCATAAACCAAGCAGTGATTGTGCTTCTCTGCACAAATACCTATCAGCTTCACCAAATTGTTATGATGAAGGTGACTAAGCATCTCTACTTCTACAATAAATTCTTTCCCTCCATGATAATCGTCTTGCATGAGGACTTTAACTGCAAGTTTTTGCTCATCATCTAAAATACTTGCATACACTCTGCAAGAACCACCCTCCCCTATCACATTAGCTAGCTTAAATATTTCAATAGCCATGTATAGCTCTACAAATGTCCTTGCTGTATTTGAATATTTTTTCTTACTTGAAGCAAACAACATAGAGGTTGTGCTTATCACATTTAGCAAAAAGTGCTAAACGATTTCCTGTAAATCTATATCTCTCTATGAACCTCTCTCTCTCTCATAAGAGACACCAAGTAGTTCCTGAGTAGAGTTGAGAGGACAAAAAAGCTCCTTTATACATGATTCATGTGCACACGACTCTCTCTCTCTCTCTACTGTGTGTGTGCACAATAGATTAGAAGCCTTAGAATTCTTTTCTCTTTACTTGCATAGGTGAATACTTTAACCCCGATCTACTCAGGGACTCTCTCTCTCCCCCCTCTTCTCTCTCCCCGCTCCTCTCTCTCTCACTCCTATCTTTGAAGGCTCTACGGAATTGTACTATGTCTTTTATGGTGATGGTTAATTCCTATTTTGCAGATTAGCAAATGGAGGAGCACTACACTGACCTACAATCTGTCCTAATCTCTAACATACACCACCTAGGCTTGGAATCAAGACAAAGATTCCAAGTTGAAAATCAAACTACAATGAATATTAATGAGATATTTTGGGCATGTTTGTATGAATCTTTATGTATAGCATGGTTTTATGTGAGTGTCTTTAAATGATGTTTCTAGTGCATTGAGGGTTCATGACTAAAACACCGCACGAATGTGCATGGAAAATTCAAAATCCAATATGATCTCATTTACACTCTCCTATAGGAAGACCATGATACATAAAGCACGATGATTAAGTTTTTTTTTTTCACATTTGTTGAAGATTGTTCATATTCTTTATTCATGTGGTTTTTATATCATATCGAGTGTAAGAAAACCGTTTTCATCATGGATGAACCTTGAAATCATTTGATGAAAAGATTGAAAAACTTGTCTTTCTAATTTTAGAGAGTACAAGCGTGGAAGCAAAATGAAAAGAAAAGTGTACTTACAAAAGATATAGTGTGAGAGACTCAAAGTGACTAGACCAAGAAATGGGTAAACTCATATGGATTAAACTCATATCCTTCTAGAATCCATGTGAAAGACATGTATTTTCATGTTACTTCCAAGGTTAGAATGCCTTGGATTAGAATTCATGTGGAGGTGGGGACACTTGGCAAGCTCTCCTTACATTCTGCCCCTTGGCCTAGAGCTATATATACAGCTGAAGTTGGTTGGGTGGAGGCACGCATCTCTCACCCCCTTGTGGGCTCAAGGTAGATTTTTAGTTCAGCTTGTTAGAGATTGTAGTTGCTTATGCAACATACCCTCATAGGCACATGGATATATATACATAACACATTGTTTCACTTGCACATACACACGGACACTCTCATATAAGCACACAAACACATACATAAGCACATATATTTATAAATAATGGCATGCTCATACACACAAATGGATATACATACATGAATAGAAACTCATACATAAACACTAATGTTGTCATACACATGAACTCAAAAACACATAAACATATAGTCACATAAATCACACACATTCATAGTTTTCTTTACTAATCCTCTTTTTCTTGATCTCATATAGAAACAAATATTTAACATCATGAGAGAGACCAAAAACAATTCGATCATCATTTTACTTTAGAATATATATCATCCTCAAAAAATATTTTATTTTTCTTTCAAGTTAGGGTATTGAGATCCCTTCAACATATGTGCCCATTAAATATACATATCAATTCAATGGGCCAACATGCAAATTCAATGAAAGAACCATCAAAATTCTTTTTAAAAATAGTGTCAAATAATTTTCACATGTTTTTCAAAATAAACCATCATGATTTTTTTAATGCAAATGCAAATTTCGGCAAGAAAGTAAACTTAAAGGCATGAAAACAATGTGTGTAGGCTGAAAAAGGCATTATATGGTTTGAAGCAAGCACCATGTGCTTGGTATGAAAAGATACATGCCTACTTGATTGCACATGGTTTTGAGACCAATCCAACTAAGAGCACCTTATATCTTAATCATGCAAATGATGTACTTCTAATCATCACTATAACATTGATGACATGGTCCTAATGATAAGCATATTTTTGAATTTAAGGCTGATTTGTGTCTTTTAAGATGTCAAATTTGGTGCATTTGCATCATTCTTTGGGCATTCAATTTATGCAAGTTGATGGGGGAACAACTTTTTGTCAAAAAAATTGACACATTATTGCAATATGATGGGCTTGAATATTGCAAACATATCGCCATTCCTATGGAAACAAGTTTATGGTTGATCCTTCTGGATGTTGGATATGCATTTGATCTTTTTCTATATCATCAAGTTTTTTGATGCTTGATTTACTTATGCATAATTGTGCCTAATATTCAATTGCTATCTCTCAAGTGTTTCCTCTGTCCTCCTTGCTCTACCAATATCCCATTGAGGAAATGTACTCCCCTCAGTGGTATAGATGTTTTGTACAAGTGCAGCCTAAGATGTTCTTCCATTAGTTTTCAAAACACCAGCATTCCCATCCTCTTCCTAAGTTCTGCAAGATTATGAACTGCCCAGGTGTGACACATTGGCAGGCGGTTAATCACATATTTTGGGACTTGAGTGGTACCCATCTACTTGTATTTTTTTTATTGCAAGGGAGGATCATTACCACTAGATTTACATGCTTTTTTTTGTCAGACTACTGCTATGACACTCGTGTGTCCCCCAATGGTTTTCGCTTCATGCTTGGTATCTCATGCATTTCTTGGTTGAGCAATAAGCAGCCCACTGTAGCCACTTCTAGTTGTGAGGTTGAGTATAGGGGAACTTTATAGTGATTGTTGAGTGTGTGTGGCTCAGACGCCTTTTGCTGATTTGGGTGTTGGAAATCTTTGTCCACCACCATCTTCACTGATAGCCAAAGTGCATTGTCAGTTGCAAGGAACCGTGTGTTCCATGATTGCATGAAGCACATTGATGGCATTCATCATATGAGCCACATAATTTTTTTGTTCCTTGTGAAAAAGTACACATATATGCCAACCCAAGATGAGTTTTCATGGTTATAATGTCACGGCTCTCAATCACTAATTGAGCCCTGCACAATCAAAGAGGGAAGACAAAGATGAAAAGAAATCAGAAAAGCAGAAATTGCTTTGCAAGTACTGTAAAGGAAATGATCATATCATAAAGAACTATCCAAAACTGGCTGCTAAAGAGGCAAAGAAGAAAGAGGCTGGAATGGTTGTTGCAGAAGCCTCTACACCAAAAACAGAGTCTACCAATCTTGTGCAAGAAGAAGAATGGGTATTTACTACTATTTGCAGTTTTGACCCATCTTCTCATGAGCAGTGCATGTCTACAGTAGACTCAAATGTTTGGTACTTTGATAGTGGGGTGACCAAACATATTACATTGTAGCACAATTTCTTCTCTTCACTCGAGCCTGCCCCTACAGGGAATACTGTTACATGCGCCAACAACTCCTCTTATCCTATTATGGGAGTTGGTAAGATCATTTTGACTACTGTTGATGGTAGTTCTTTCACTTTGTCAGATGCTTTGTTTGTGCCAAGGATCAAGGAAAATCTATTATCAGTTTTTGCATTAGCCAAGATTGTCTTGGTTGTGAAATTTATTGATGAGAAATGTAGAGTTCATGATATGTCAAATGGTGATGTGATTATTGCTTCTAGCATTTTATGCGGTGGGTTGTATAAGCTCATAGACTATGAAAGATCTGTAAATGATTTGGCATGTGCAGTACATGATTCTCAAACTATGCCAGATGCAAAGCTTTGGTATGCACGCTTTGGTCATTTGAATTTTGCTAGTTTGCTATGCATGCAGAAATCTGAAATGGTGTCCCCTCTGCCCAAACTTGAGGCACCCGGAAAACATGTTTGTGAAGGTTTTATTTTGGGCAAAATGCAGCCTTCTTCCTTTCCAAAAGATGGTTCAGTTCAGGCTACTCAGAAATTGCAGCTTGTACATAGTGATGTCTGTGGTCCTATGCAGACACCTTCTTTTGGAAATTATCTTTACTTCGTGACTTTCATCGACGATTTTTCTAGGCATGCATGGGTATATCCATTGACGGCAAAGTGTGAAGTGTTCATGTGCTTCAAAAAGTTTTTGGTTTTGGCTGAAAAAGCTCTCAGCATGTTAAATGGGCACCTTCCATTTTGATTGGGGGGGTATATGTCTTCTAATTTTAATGCATTTCTGGTTGAACATGGGATAAAACAATGTTGAAGCTCAAGGTCAAGGACAAGCATAATAAGTGCATCAGATAAGTGGAACACAAGAAGAAGGAGCACATAGGGAGCTTCAAGAAGTGTATGTCAAATTTTCAGAAGAATACCCTACAAAAACAGTGATTTTCATCACTAAAGACCATTGTAAATATCATTTCACCTTTTTGTAGCTCCATTTTGTGCAAGCCGAGGAGTCCTCGAGCTTGAGGAGCATTAGAAGTATCATACTACCAATTTTCATAATTTTTAGACTCCGTTTGAGACTTCAAATAAGCCCTAGAACCTAATTTTTAATTAGGCTGGACACTAGGTCTGGACAAGGCCAAAACTAGTCCAAAAACTATAAAAAGAGCTAGAGAGCTCATTTTTTAGGTTAGCTTGTTCGAGGATAGAGCTTTTGTAAGAGACTTCCTTTGCAATTGAAAGCTTTCCATTGTTCCTCTCTTTGATCTTATCATGTGTGCGTGTGTGTGTATGTGTGTGCATGCTTGTGTGCTTTCACTCACACACTTGTGCCTTCACTTGCTCAAGGTCTTCATATCGGTCCTCACGTCTCCACTGATCGACAAGTAGAGGAGGTGATGCTTACGCTTGAGCTACACAAAATTTTGGCACCGTTGTTGAGGAGAGAACTTCGAGGACGAGCGTTGTGATGGTAAGATCGTAGATTTGCGACGTTGGAAGGTAAAAAAAACTGTCATTTCTGTTCATTTTCTGATTTTTCTTCTTCATCATCATCACCATCACCATCTTCATCCATCTTCTTGTTCATAGCAGTTTCTTGTTTTTTAGTGCATTTTCACCACTTTCATACTATTTTTCATGCATTATTGTGCGCTAAGGAGTTAGGAAGTGCAAGGGAGAGCAAGCGCCTGTGTTCTTTCATGATTTTTTGCACATATAGAGCTCGTCATTGCTCGTCACTCAGAAATTTGAATTTCCCACCAAAAAACACGATTCTGACTGAAAACTGCGATTTTCATAAAATTCAAATTTTTCATAAAAAATATGATTTTCTATTTCCTGCCTAAAAGCTTTCTAAAAAGAACACGATTTTGAGGTCATTCCCAAAATCGCGATTCTTTTGTTGTGCTCAAAATGGCGATTCTAAGTTTTCGAAAGACACGATTCTCTGGTCACCCTCAGGAGCGTGATTTTTGTCGATTCTAAAAAAACACGATTTTTCAATGGGCTCAAAATCGCAATTTTCACAAATCATGATTTTTAGCCAAAAACACGATTTTCAGTTGGATCAAAATCGCGATTCTCATAAATCACGATTCTTTGTTGGCTCCAAAATCGTGATTTTCATAAACATGAGTTTCATCCAAAATCACGATTTTCAAAACACGATTTTCATTCAAAATTGCGATTTTCAGAACAAAAACACGACTTTGAGAAAACACGATTTTCAGTCAAAATCGCGATTTTCTGATCATTCTCAAAATCGCATTTTTCACGATTCT